>JAKCPI010021833.1:0-14454 GCA_023213315.1 Euborellia annulipes | reverse complement strand
CAATTGAGCACGATGATTCAATATCATTGAACAAAATTTTTTGTCATTGAGCGTTTTTGCTTAATCGGTGTACGTTGGCATTGAACAAAACGTTTTGTCGAAGAGCGTTTTTGCTCAATCGGTGTGCGTCAAGCCAGAGTCTTTTATATTTTATCATGACCTTAAATTAAAAATTTCAATCTTTGGACTCAACTCTGGGAAGACAAAATATTTCAAAAATCATCATTTTGGAGTTAGAAATGTTTTACAATACTATACAATAAACTGAAAACTGAATCTAGTTTTGGGCAGTTAGTCCCATATATATAGAATATATACATATATAAATAAATATAATACACACAAGGAGTTTCGAGCGCGAATTTCATTTCCATATCAAAATATGCATTCTAATACGAGGTGTATATGATGAAGTTTAAACTAGTTCTAATTTTTTGAAAATCCAATATTTTATGCCCCTTGTTTTCTTTTTATAGTAAATTGTAATTAGTATTCATTGTGTAAAATTCGAATATTATCTTAATTAAATTAAAAACAGATGCAGAAAGAAATTATTAAGAAATTCGTAGGAAACGACGAATTGAGATGAAAATTTAAAACAACAACAAAATTGCATGCATGTCTTTTAGAATATTGTGTGTTGAATAATCCAGTCGAGGTAACTCGTGACTCGGGTATAAATGCCAGGGTGTTCTGGGTCACCACATTGAATTCCCCAAGACACAACGCCAATCTGCACCCATCGCCCGGAAGACATTTGATATACAAGCGGACCACCGGAATCTCCCTGTAAAGTATCAAAGAGAGGAAACTTAAATTGAGTTATTTAAAACAACTTTGACCCAACTTCAATATTTAATATATGAATCGAGTTATTCTTTAGTGGAGGGGAGAGCATAGAAAACTTTCTCTCGACCGTACGTTCTCAATGCAGGGTTGTCAATTTATAAAAAGGAACAAAGGGAATGCGAGGATGCAGCCAAGGAGGTTTGGACCAATGAAACACCAATTTCCAGTTGAGAGGTTTCGGCGAAAAATTTATTTTGACATCTTCCGTAGTTTAGAAACAAAATAAAATAAAATTTGTATAATAACAAATCACTTTATGAAAAAAAAAACATGAAAAAGATGCGAAATTAATATGAATATTTAGAATTTCTTGAGATGAATGGCTGTAGATATTCAATTGGAAAAGGAAACGGGAGTCTTCCCCGGGAACAGCAGCCAGGATAAATAAAAAACTTTATATTTCGTTGCCGACGTTTCGGGTGCTAGTCGCACTCATCCTCAGGGCACGCAAAATTGTCAAAATTTAGTTGGAAACTTTCATAGTTCAAATCTAGAAAATTTCCAATAGATTTTTTCATTTTCTTTTATAAAAACAATGAAATAATCACAAGTAGAAAACGCATGGGTGGCACTTAATATTGTCTCTCACTATTCAGTAATAAAATAACTATTCTTTGAATACAAAGGGTTGACACCGTATCTAAATAGCAAGTGTATTGTATTCAAAGAATAGTTTTTTTATTATATGCCATAAGATGCTGAGAACAAACAAATACATGTATAAATATGAAATTAATTGCCAGTACCGCATAACATGTACTAAATGTTGACAATTTTGCGTGCCCTGAGGATGAGTGCGACTAGCACACGAAACGTCGGCAACGAAATATAAAGTTTTTTTATTTATCCTGACTGCTGTTCCCGTTTCCTTTTCCAATATGTACGTATATATATATTGTATATTGCTGAAATCTAATTCAACAAAACATTTTCTCTAGGTTATTTGTTTCAAGGGTTTAAATTTTCAAATTTCAAATCAAATTGACATTTTCACGTTTTATTGAAATTAAAATTAAATTTTACACTTTATGTACATTTCGGCATTGCTGCCATCATCAGAAACTAATGTCAATCACTTCTGATGATGGCAGCAATGCCGAAATGTACATTAAGTGTAAAATTTAATTTTAATTTCAATAAAACTTGAAAATGTTAATTTGAATTTAAATTTAATAAACCCTTGAAACATATAACCTTGAGAAAATTTTTTGTTGAATTAGAATCTATCAGATTTCAGCAATATACAAATATATATACATATTTATAATGTTTCAACTAGTGCCTACAGTAACCAGTTTAAACCTAATGCGAAATTAAATCACATATTCAAAAGAAAGTTGTTAAAATATCAGACGACAACAGTGAAAAAAATGGGGTGATTAAAAATAGGTTTCTATAGAACAAAGAAAATAAGTTTTTATAGAACAAAAATCTGCCAAAAAAAAAAAATTCAAAAAAACCAAATTATTGCAATCAATAAAATAAGAGCAAGATAAATGTGCAAAAAAAGGATCTGCAACTTGACATATTGAATATTAAATTAGAGAGTAGGCCTATTATGAATTGAAATGGAATTTAATTAATAATAAATGTCAAAAAGATTTGATATTTCCCCTTTAGGAGGGTATCAGAGAGTGTGGGGTGCGAATGTAGGAGAAATTAGCGAAAATGAGCTGAGTCAGATCTTCTTCCATTTGCTCGAGTTTTATTTTTAATGTAAAATAATTAGATACATGGGCGTCCGCAGGGGGGGCAACCAGGCACTTGCCCCCCCTGGAAAATTAAAATGATACAAAAAAATGTATAAAACAAAGAAAAAAATACAAAAAAATCTTTCACAGTAAACATCCACCTTGCCGCGGTTTGAAAGCTTTAAATACTAAGGGATGTATAACATTATTAATATCAAAATACGTTTTTTTTAACTTATCTTGAAGTGACTTGCCCCCCCTGCAAAAAAATCCTTGCCCCCCCCTGCAAAAAATCCTGCGGACGCCCATGATTAGATATCACTCTTCGAATTATCATAGTTTTAACTATTTTTTACAATTATTATAAGACTCGATCTTACTTGACAAGAATCTTTTCCTCCTTCGAAGCCACCAGCACAAAGCATCGTTGGTAAAATAGGTTGAGTAAATTTTGTGGCACATTGACGTGGATTCCAAACAGGAACAGCTACTTCCATAAGAATAGCGCTAGCAGGACCACCAAAGTAAAGAGTGCCCCATCCTGGAAATGTTCAAAAATAATTAATAAATTAGGAAAATTAATTTGAATAAATAATTTGTAAATACAATAGTATAAAAGGATGTCCTATATTTTATACTTTGACCTTTGAAAATACACATTTGACATGAATAAAATGTAAATGTGTAAGATTAGATTTGGGACGCTTCACTTGCTTTTAGAAAAATTTTATTTTAATATTTATTATTCAAAATAACCGCTTCAAAGGGTTTTATAAAATTTTCTTAAAATAATATTTGACCATGTCTTTTCGAGTAAATATTTTGAGGGAACTAGTCCATATAAACTATTGTGATAAATAAATAAATAAATTTCCTACATGCTTAAATTAACAAGTACTCTTTTTTTTTTTTTTTTATTTATAAAAAAAACATTCACACTTTTTTCTCATTCACACTCACACTCACACACACATTCACACAGTCTTTTCGGCAACTTAGGCCATTTAAGACTTTGACGATAACCGTTCTAAGTATAATATATATATTGTGGGGTCAGGCATTTCTATTTAAGAACAAGTACTCGATTGCTATTATAACAAACCAGGAGGAAAGGATCATAAAGACTGAAATGAATTAGACCCTCCGGCGAGACTAGATTAATCTTCTATTTCAACCTTTAAGATCCTTTCTGATTCCTAACTGGAATAAAATCGAGATGGGAGTGATGGAAAAAATTAAAAATATTATTCAAGTTGCATTTTTTTAATGCAGGTACCTCTCAAATTGTTCATGCAAAATAGGAAAAAAATCGGTGAAAACACACAGGGCTTAAAGTTTAAAAAAACTATTACATAGAAATTTTAAGATAGTAATTAATTTTTTAAGTAAAAATTAACTTATCGCCCAAATTGTAGAACAAAATGTAAAAAGCTTTATGAAAAGTATAAAGCATAAAACCCGAAAACTCACACATTTGTTAAATATAACTTTATATAATCGAAATGAAAAATAATAATTATGAAATGAAATATGAACAGATTTATGGTGAGGAACTTTGACAGATGATACAATTCAATCTATCTCTCTTTAGAATCAGAATTCAAGGCCCATGTTTTTATTATATCCAAATTAGCCCACAGGATATATTAATAGTTATAAAATTTGTGTGATTCTTTTATAAAAAAAATAGCTAAATAGTTGATTCTTTATGTACCAAGTAAATATGTTTAATTATTTTTTTCACTTGGTTTTAAATATTGTATTTTTATTGTTTTAATTTTAATTTTGTTTTACTATTGTATTCTTATTGTTTTGACTTTGTTTTATTGATTTTATATTGATATTTTGTAATTTTATATGTATGTATTGTAAGGGGTGTAGTCCTACCCTAAATAAAAAAAAAAATTCTTTATATATTTATACTACAACCTGCGTATTACTGAAGTAAACTATGAAAGTTCTCAATAAATTTTACTCTTTAGCCATTTCTCTATTAATAAATCATTTTTGTGCTAATAAAAATGAATAGTTTACTCTAAATATCTAAACAATCACAGGTAGAAAACATTGCAAGAACTAACAGAAAACCGATAACATAACTAGGCATGCTCTGTAATACAGTATATCTAAAACCTTGATTTATAATATAAATGTATTAATTTATCATCTAATGGGCTATTATATACTGGTCTTTTGAAATCGTCTCCAGAGGCTTGTGAACACACCCTCAAAGCCTCTTCAATAACAACTGACGTTATATACACTATAATCACTCAATAGCACTCAGGTGTTTGCGTCTAATGAATGGCCGCAAAATGGCCTTCTCTATGCCAATCTTCTTCCTCGCACCTTTGATTTTGGCGTTGACTTACTCATCCTCTCGTATCTATTCGATTTCCCCATAGAAATAAACCATTAATCACACAAATAATCAAAAATATTTTTGAATATTTTCTATCTGTAATTGTTTAGTAATTTAGAGTAAACTATTTATTGTTATAAGCACATTCAAAAAATATATGATTTATTAATAGAGAAATGGCTAAAGAGTAAAATTTATTGAGAATATGAAAGTTTACTTCAGTAATACGCAAGTTGTAGCAAATAATTAAACATATATACTTGGTTCTCAACACAACTATGTAGCAATTTGTTTATAAAAGAATTGCACAAATTTTATTGGGATCTTTAGCATTTCAATACTCTACCTGGTGGCTTAAATTCGAACTAGCGATTGTAGGATAAACCTTCATATGTTTAACGTGATATAAGGGACAAGAACATTTAAACATCTGATATAATTGTATTATTTAAAAAAAAAGTTATAACCCACGAGCAAACATTATTGTTAGATTAATAAATAATACATACATACACTAATATATTCACAAATATGAAATTTTCTCCTTATAAAAATAAAAGCAATGTGTATCTACTTTGTGTTTATGGGTGTAAAAGTCATGCATCTAAGCATGAAACAGTTCGATTTCATTCTTTTCCAAAAAAAAAGACAGTATAGTGAAAATTATAAATAATTTTATTGTAGAAGAATCAATCTATCAGATTTAGAAGCCTTCTTTTTAATTTTTGCCTCTATCTTTTTCTTGTTTTTCTCTAAAACAATTGTGGTCGAGCAAAGGCGTCTCATATCGTATTTTTTTAAGAGCTGATTTATGTGGTGCACTCCAAACACATTTTTTGTCTGTACACGTGATATTTTTTAAATCTTCTAAATTATTTTTGTAAGTACAAAAAAAAATTATTAATTTTATATTTAATTACCGGTATTAATTTTTTAGTTAATTTATCATGTAATTATCTTGTATTTATTATTACAATAAAATATTTCAAACACTTTTTGGCTAACATCATATCAGATATCATAAATAGCGGTTACAGAATAAAAGTACAGCCCCAAATGTGCTTGCAGGTACTTCCTAATCCAGCCTTATACGAGCATCCATCCCAATTGTTATTATTATTATTATAAAATTTGATCATTTATTTCATGAAATCAGTGGCGTCATTTCAACTTTTTCTTGGGGGGGGGGGCAAATTTTTTCTTGGGGGGGGCAAACATTTTTTTTTCTTAAAATTTACTTACAAATGGGTACTCAAATTTGGCCAAAACATATTTAATTTAATTAATTGTTTAATTTTGTACAGTTTGTATACTCCTAGATGTATTTTGGAGCATTTTATTTTGAATAATATAAAATTTTATAAAAATCAGAGCCCTTGGGGGGGGGGCAAATGCCTCCCCCTGCCCCCCCCAAATGACGCCACTGCATGAAATTCTTCTCGTAAACTTGTTGTTTGTAAACAGAAAGCAAGAATTTGGTCTGTCATTGAAACTGTCATTACTATTACTCACTTTAAAACATCACCAGGATCAATAATATTGTCTCCACAAATAAAATTTCTATTAGTAAGTGTGGCAGAAGAAAACCTACAAATTTCCTGTACCGTCACACCCATTTTTTATTTTTAATTAAACTTTTTGTCTCATAAAACACGTGTACTTGCGTATCAGCTCAGCCATTCAATCCTACAATGGCTAGTTCATTTTTTGCCACCAGGTGAAGCCACGCCTCTCCCATAGATCCCAATAGGAATCTCGTGGGTTAATTAGGATAGAATAGACATGCGCCTTGAATTCTGATTCTAATGAGAGATTGGTTAAATTGTATCATCTGTCAAAGTTCCTAGGCATAAATCTGTTCATATTTCTTTTAATCTTAAGGAAGAATAAAAAACTATTTTAATTTCTTTTGGTCGACGTTCCGGACCCCAATAGCGTCCTTCTTCGGGACGAAAGAATGTTAAAAAAGACACATGGATTTTATTGTGGAATATATAAAATATTTGAATATTGACCAAGAATTGGAAAAACTAACGCACAGAGCTCTTCTCGTACACAAAAAGATGCCTTTGTCAATATTGTTCAAATATTTTATATATTCCACAATAAAATCCATCTAATTGTTAAAAAAAAAACAATCTTTTGTCCCGATTGGTGTCCGAAACGTCGCTGCAGATCTACCTTAAGATTAATAAATAACAGCCATTTTACACTCATATTTCTTTTTCATTTCATAATTATTTGTCAATCATATTTTTCATTTCGATTATATAAAATTATATTTAACAAATGTGTGAGTTTTCAGGTTTTAATGCTTTAATTAAGCTCAATTTATTTTACTATATATTAGGGTGTTTCATTTGAAACGAACATTTTTTTATTTTCGCGGACACACTGAAATATTGTTCCAAACATCGAAAAAGAAGTTTCAGTCCTTAATTTTAATTTTAATTTCTTCCTCTCGACCGTTGAATTTTTCCCATTCAAATAGCATGTAAATCGTAGTTTTTTTTTGTTTTTTTTTATTATAGCTCATTTCGAATTTATGATTTTTCATTGCGATTAGTCACAATCTGCAGTGTATTAGACTGTCTTTAAAAATTACAGTATTATTTTATTGTTACTTAAACCGTTTCGTCGGCCTCGAAAGTCCTATTTCCATAAAATTGTCATATTTTCTTAGTTATTAAGAAAACGGCTGAAAATACAAAAAAAAAAACGTAAGGGTGCAGGAAAATAAATTTTCTACAAAAAAATGAAATATTTAGCTCAAGTACATTATTTACAAGACATATTCAGTACAATTTATTTAAGAAATATTACAATAAAAGTTGAAATTTAATGAATCTTTTTCAATTATCAATATATTAAACTGAATATATCTTGTGAATAACTCAAGCTAAATATTTCATCGAACATTTTTTGTAGAAAATTTATTTTACTGCAAGTTTTTCCTTATGTTTTTTATTGTATCTTCAGCCGTTTTATTAATAACAAAGAATTTCATGGAAATAGGACTTTCGAGGCTGATACCGACGAAATGTTTCAAGTAACAATATAATAATACTGGACACTTTAAAGAGTGTCTAATACACTACAGATTTCGAGTATTAAAAAAAAAAAACGGAATCGGCCTATAACAATTTAAAAAAAATTTACATGTTATTTAAATGGGAAAAATTCAACGATCGAGAGGAAGTAGGCCTACTTAAAATTAAGGGATGAAACTTCGAGGAAATTAATATATATATATATAATTAAGTATTTAGCTGTATTTTTACTTTGATAATAAATCTTATTAAAATTTGAAAGCAAGAGAGCTAAGGGAAGTTGAACTTTGATCTTTACTTTACAATTTTTTTAAAAATAAAGCCTTTTTTTTTATATACATCTATATTTTAAGATAATTGGAAATTATATATTATAACCAGAAAAATAATTCAATTAACAAGCCGGAGTTGTATTTAAGTTATTCCTTTCATAAAGATATGAAAAGAAGAAAAGTTGAACTTTAAAAAAATCTGGTGTGACTGGCGCACAGCACACAACTTTCTCTTACCTTCGGTAATCGAAAGTTGTGCACTGTGCTTGTCACACCAGATTTTTTTGTGTCGAAATATATTTAGTTCCCGACAGTACGGTACATTTGAATTCACAAGGAGTCCCCACGGGTTGTGGGTCACCGATTTTTTTCAAACTCATAGGATTTGAAGATTAGTATCTGGACATCAATTTCCTAAAGCAGTACGATGCACTACTCAAGAATAGTCAAGAAAATCGACTTTGAAGACTATCAAGATTTCCGAGTTCTATAAGTTTGCATAATTTTGTTTATATGTAAACAGTGTCTGGTAGCCGAGAAAGTAAGCGCAACAGTCAAGTAAATAAGGAGTCGCTAGTTCGATGCTTGTTGGGGACATTTTTTTTTTTAAATTTCAATTCTCTATCCGTATATACAGTATCTCTCATATTCAGCGGCGTAACCAGCCTTTGAGGGCGGGGGGGGCGAAGCTCAACTAGGGCGCCGATTTTCCAGGGGGCTCCGCCTCCTGGACCCCCTTGCTCGCCTTCGGCGAGCAATTGCCCGCCTTCGGCGGGCAAATTTCTTGCATCCAGTAATTTTCTCAGCGAATTTGTTTATATTTACATGTTTTTTAATGACCCCTGTATGATTTTGTTTTGAATTTTCTTTGCTTTTACGAAAAATGTCGTTTTCTTCTGTGATTATTTCAAAAACTATTCAGTTTTCGGGAAAATATCAAAGAATAAAAACTTTTTAAAATAGAGTATTTTATTTCGACGGGCATGCAAATGAAATTTTATTTAAAAATTGCTAGACATTCGTTCATTCATTCCCTAAATCTCGGGCGGGAATGGGCGGATTTGAAAAAATTCCGGGCGGGCTCGGGCGGGCCTGAAGAATGGTAAAAGCCCTTTCATTTTGAGAAAATCGAAAAAAACTGAAAAAGTACATCAGTAAAATACTAGTACTTTTTGGCCGATTTTGATTAAAAGCTTATTTTCACGGTCCCGGGGGGTGTTTAACTTGAATATAACATTTCAGTCTCATAGCTCAATTCCTTCATGCTTAAAAAAATTTTGAATTCCAAAAAATTAAATATTAAGGCTTATACGAATCCTGAGTAAATCTCCACAGCCTTAAAACATCAAATTAAGGCTTATATATTGCAAAATAAAAAAAAATTTTAATTATAAAGCCTCTCTATACGTTATTCATTATTTTTGGAATTAAATTCATTTAAAATAGTAGAATTCAAGTTGTAATATAATTTTAAAAGAAAACAATCAATTTTTTAAGACAATCGATGAAAAGAATATGATAAAATCACATACGCTGGGCTATATTTTAGAGGCCGTAGGGCGCCTATGCCGGTTCCGGGGGGCGCCAAAGGCTCGATGCGCCTGGGGCGGGGGGGGGGCTCGAGCCCCCCTCGCCCCCCTGGTTACGCCACTGCTCATATTAACATTTATAAAATTGAAATTAAATTAACAAATATTTTTTCAATATAAATTAACATTTTTTTATTTTTAATTACCACTCGTTACACACTGAAAATACGAATATTTATAATAAATTGAAATTTGGTATAAAAATAAAAAAGACCTTATTGTTAAATAAGACGAATCGTCTTGCATATATTTTCATATATCTTTTTTTTTAAACACTCACACTTTTCCAATCATACACACATGCTCACTTTTCGGCAACTTAGGCCATATAAGAATTTAGTCGATAAACCAACACGGCGGTGAAAACTATAGTAGCGAGTGGTAATTAAAAATAAAAGAAGTTAATTTATATTGAAAAAATATTTGTTAATTTAATTTCAATTTTAAAAAAGTTAATATGAGAGATACTGTATATACGGATAAAGAATTGAAATTAAAAAAAAATGTCCGCAACAAGAATCGAACTAGCGACTCCTTGTTTATTAGACTGTTGCGCTTACTTTCTCGGCTACCAGACACTGTTTACATATAAACAAAATTATGCAAACTTATAGAACTCGGAAATCTTGATAGTCTTCAAAGTCGATTTTCTTGACTATTCTTGAGTAGTGCATCGTACTGCTTTAGGAAATTGATGTCCAGATACTAATCTTCAAATCCTATGAGTTTGAAAAAAATCGGTGACCCACAACCCGTGGGGGACTCCTTGTCAGATGTAAAATTTATAAGTATGGGAAAATATTTATATTTTGTTACCATGGCAACCATTTTTCCTATCTTTCCTATGAAACACAAGAGTAAAGTGGTCTTCAGAAGATTTCAATCGCAAAATGAGAATATACATTTTAAAGAGCATCTAAAAAATAATTGATTTTTGAATTTTAAAAAAAATCGTTGGAGCAAATTTTGAGAAAATCGAAAAAAATTGAAAAAGTACATCAGTAAAGTACTAGTACTCTTTGGCCGATTTTGATTAAAAGCTTATTTTTCCGGTCCCGGGGGTGTTTAACTTAAATATAAAATTTCAACCTCGTAGCTCAATTCCTTCATCCTTAAAATTGAACACACACCCACCCACCCACCCACCCACAGACAGACCATGTCGCGAAAACCACTTTTTTGGATTCAGGGGACCTCAAAACGTGAAGATCCATCAAAATCTCGACATCGAATTTTTGACATGAATCCAATACTTTCTCTCTATATATATATTACATATATACATAGGTAAGAGAAAGTAAAAATCAAACGCCCACATTGGCAATCAAAACTCTAGAAATAAATTTAAAATTAGTTCAATATTCCCTCAAGATTCGCTTGTGCTCTTTTCATTCTAAATTCTCAATGAAATTTTGATGGTTTAACTTTGGAAAATAGCGCAATTTCAATCCAATTAAAGTGAAATTTTTTATTACTCCAGTATCGGCAATCTTGGGAAATATTAAAAAAAGTATTTCACAGTTAGTTATCCATCAAAATTTTATATGATTACAATTTTTCCTCTTTCCTATTATTATTATTAATATCAATAAAAAGAAAAAATGAATCACCTGTTACCACAGCCGTTTTATTCTCGATATCCAGGCCTTGAGGAGGCAAACAAATTGGCCAGATGTACGTATCAAAGGTGACAGCTCGTGCTAATTTGAGGATTGCGATGTCATTACGATAAGAGGCAACGTCATAGTCAACGTGTTCTTCAATTGAGGCGATGATGAAGTCTTGATGACGAGTTTCGTTGGTTAGGTCTAAATCGTATTCTCCGAGGCGAACGGTTAATGATGATGGTGACATTCTATTAAAAAAAGAAAAATGAATTATTATAGCTATATTTTAAAGATTAATAATGTTTACTTTGGATTTTGAAATTTAATCGATAACTCCAGAAAAATGATCTATCTATCTAGAAATAAATTTAAAATTAGTTTAATATTCCTTTAATTATGTTTCTGTCTGTCAAAAAAATATCTCAAGAACAAGAAGATCTCCGAGTTTGAAATTTTATATTTAAGTTAACTTACTCCGTAGCAAGTAACACGAAGCTTTTGAATAAAATCGGCCAAAGGATAGTGTTTTACTGATGTTTAGGTCTAAATCGTATTCCCCGAGGCGAACGGTTAACGATGATGTTGACATTCCATTAAAAAAGAAAATTAATTAAACATATTTGGAAAAGTTATATATTTTAAAGTACAATTTAATATTTATTATTAGTTCAAATAGACGATAAAAGTTAGGATGCAGCAGACCCAAATTAGATGCCACAAATTTCTCCGACAACCGTTACAGGTGCAATTTGGATGGACATAATGAGAATATCTCCCATTTGTCCAATATAATATTAATAAATACGAAATTATATATATAATTGAAGATGTTTTGAAACTGGACAAGATTTTGATCAATATAGACCAGCGTTTTCCAAACTGTGAGGCGAAGACTAGTTTAAGGGGAGGCGCGAATATTAGTAACAGCGAGCAATTTTCAAAATAATTTCTAGTTTTATAAATAAGAATTAATAAATTTGTTTTTTAGCATTAAAAATTTTTTTATTTGTATTATTTTATAAAATATGATAAAATCCCCGTCTCTGGGCTATATTTTAGATGCCTTAGGGCGCCTATGTCGGTATAGAGGGGTGCCAAAGGCTTGATGCGCCTGGGGCGGAGGGGGCGAGCGCCCCCCTTCGCCCCCACCTAGTTACGCTACTGTACCCAATTCAATTGGGATAAATTATTCACTTGGGACAGGATGCGAACCCTTGACCTCTGGCACCAGAAGCTGATATTCTACCTCTGAGCCATAGGTTAAGAGCCATTAATAATATCAAAAACATAATTTTTGGAAAAATTGTGCTTTATTTTCTTAATATTAGGTCTGTTCGATTATGGCTCCTTGAGCACCCGAGCGTATGCGCATGCGCTATAAGGAAAAGAGTATTGCTTTTTGTTACTGCGCATGTGATCTTCTTCACTACGCATGCGCCGGACGCCCTCGGGCGCCCAGTGAGCTATAATCGAACAAACCTATTTTTTTTAAATAGAGACTTAATTGGCCAATTAAGAAATTATATACATAGTTGCTTTTTGAGGTTGTGGCTGTGATGCGATTATAGTGGAGAATTGGAGATATCAGCCAAATTGGGATTGTCCAGGTTCAATAAAACTCCCAGAATAAGAGGTTTCGGAGTTCAGCCAAATTGGGATTGTCCAGGTTAATAAAACTCCGAAACGTCTTATTCTTGGAGTTTTATTAACCGACTGATATCTCCAATTCTCCACTATAATTATATATATAATTGACGATGACTTAATTGGCCAATATCTATATAAAAAATATTAAGAAAATAAAGGACAATTTTTCCAAAAATTAAGTGTTTTTGTTTGTAGATGGCCTTAAGGATGATCAACTTTAATTATAAGGACCGTCAGCGAAAAATAAATATTTTTGCGTATTACTGGGGGTTGAAATATTTACAAATAATAATGGATAATACGTAAAAATGTTTATTTTTTGTCCGACAGTCCTTATAATTAAATTGATTAAGTATTTTTAATAATCTTAATGGGAACCATCCCTCATATATTGAGCAGTAACCAACTTGGTAGTCTATATAAATATAATATTTAAGCTTATTATACAGGGTTATTACAAATGATGGACCCATTTTTAAAAATTCATATTTATTAAAGTACAAATGCTACATGAATAATTTTTATACCAATGAAAAGAGGAAGTTTCAAAGTTTTTTTTTTACAAGTGTTCAATGTGGTCTCCAGCTGCTGCACGGCAAACATCTACGCGGTAGCCAAACTCTTCCCACACACGAGCAAGTGTATCTGCTGTTACTGAGTGCACGGCAGCAGTGATACGGTTCCGCAGATCGTTCAAAGTTGTTGGTAGAGGCGGGACGAAAACAGCTTCCTTAAAAACATAACCCCATAAGAAATAGTCACATGGGGTGAGATCAGGAGATCTCGGTGGCCAGAAGTGTAGAGCCAGGTCTTCATTTCCCCTGCGACCAATCCAGCGCTGAGGAAGGGATTCATTTAAAAAGCCTCGTACATCGAAGTGCCGATGGGGTTAAAAAAAACTTTGAAACTTCCTCTTTTCATTGGTATAAAAATTATTCATGTAGCATTTGTACTTTAATAAATACGAATTTTTAAAAATGGGACCATCATTTATAATAACTCTGTATATAATCACGTTCAAATCCGTGAAGAAAAATCATATCATAAATATATATAATATTTTAAAGTTATGTATTGTATGGTTAGTCACATCAGATTTTTTTATTCTAAATTCTCTTTTGTTTTAAATCTCTTCAACAATCAATAGATTCGTTTACGTAAATTGGAACAACAAAATGCCTCGGGCATTTTCAATTTGCTATACTCATGACTAGAAACGATCTCCTCTATCAACGCACAAAATAAATTTCATGTGAGGGTGAATCTAGCGGAAAAGAATGTGTAGCAGAAGATTCTTCTGCATGTGTCAAGGTTTATCGATTTATTTTTTTTAATATAAAAAATTTTTAGCTACTCTTTATTTAGGTACCTTAAGTATACCACTCCA
>JAKCPI010021832.1:0-13147 GCA_023213315.1 Euborellia annulipes | reverse complement strand
CAAAGGTTAAAATTAAATTAAATAATAAGAGACAGGCTTTTATTAATAATACGAAATAAGCACTTGAATTTTATTTACCTAAAAGGTAGAAATAATAAAAAATAATTGACATATGGTTTAATACGATATGGATTAATAAATATAGTTCATTTGATTTAATTAATTTCCTTTAACGAAATGAATTAATATACTCTTTATATTAAATATTGAATAGAGTGAAAAATCTAAAAGAACAAGTGTTCAAAAATATTTGTTTAAAACAGAGTTATTGTATTCTCTGGTATTTCTTAGTTGAATGAATGTATAGGCCGATTATAGGAACGCCTGTAAGTAGGCAACCAAGTCAGCAGATCGTCTAAGAGTGAGAGAGTCGATGGTAAGGAGATTGACACAATCATTTCGTTTACTCAATCATATCTCAATAGAATCAATCAAGAAACAACAATGGAATCTAGTAGTAATTACAAGTGAAATACAATATTTTTCAAATAAAATTCAATCAATTCCAAATCAAATTAAAGAATTTCCAGCTCAAATACAAATTCTTTATTTTTTCTAAGTTTAAACATGATAAAATTGAATTTTTAAAGTTTTTGTACGCACACCGATTGAGCCAAAACGCTCAATGACAAAACATTTTTGACGAATCGTGCTTAAAACTGTTTTTATTTTTTTTAATAGTTTTAATATGGGTTTAACGCACACCGATTAAGCAAAATTAAAAAAACACAATTGAGCACGATGATTCAATATCATTGAACAAAATTTTTTGTCATTGAGCGTTTTTGCTTAATCGGTGTACGTTGGCATTGAACAAAACGTTTTGTCGAAGAGCGTTTTTGCTCAATCGGTGTGCGTCAAGCCAGAGTCTTTTATATTTTATCATGACCTTAAATTAAAAAATTTCAATGTTTGGACTCAACTCTGGGAAGACAAAATATTTCAAAAATCATCATTTTGGAGTTAGAAATGTTTTACAATACTATACAATAAACTGAAAACTGAATCTAGTTTTGGGCAGTTAGTCCCATATATATAGAATATATACATATATAAATAAATATAATACACACAAGGAGTTTCGAGCGCGAATTTCATTTCCATATCAAAATATGCATTCTAATACGAGGTGTATATGATGAAGTTTAAACTAGTTCTAATTTTTTGAAAATCCAATATTTTATGCCCCTTGTTTTCTTTTTATAGTAAATTGTAATTAGTATTCATTGTGTAAAATTCGAATATTATCTTAATTAAATTAAAAACAGATGCAGAAAGAAAATATTAAGAAATTCGTAGGAAACGACGAATTGAGATGAAAATTTAAAACAACAACAAAATTGAATGCATGTCTTTTAGAATATTGTGTGTTGAATAATCCAGTCGAGGTAACTCGTGACTCGGGTATAAATGCCAGGGTGTTCTGGGTCACCACATTGAATTCCCCAAGACACAACGCCAATCTGCACCCATCGCCCGGAAGACAATTGATAAACAAGCGGACCACCGGAATCTCCCTGTAAAGTATCAAAGAGAGGAAACTTAAATTGAGTTATTTAAAACAACTTTGACCCAACTTCAATATTTAATATATGAATCGAGTTATTCTTTAGTGGAGGGGAGAGCATAGAAAACTTTCTCTCGACCGTACGTTCTCAATGCAGGGTTGTCAATTTATAAAAAGGAACAAAGGGAATGCGAGGATGCAGCCAAGGAGGTTTGGACCAATGAAACACCAATTTCCAGTTGAGAGGTTTCGGCGAAAAATTTATTTTGACATCTTCCGGGTAGTTTAGAAACAAAATAAAATAAAATTTGTATAATAACAAATCACTTTATGAAAAAAAAAAACATGAAAAAGATGCGAAATTAATATGAATATTTAGAATTTCTTGAGATGAATGGCTGTAGATATTCAATTGGAAAAGGAAACGGGAGTCTTCCCCGGGAACAGCAGCCAGGATAAATAAAAAACTTTATATTTCGTTGCCGACGTTTCGGGTGCTAGTCGCACTCATCCTCAGGGCACGCAAAATTGTCAAAATTTAGTTGGAAACTTTCATAGTTCAAATCTAGAAAATTTCCAATAAAGATTTTTTCATTTTCTTTTATAAAAACAATGAAATAATCACAAGTAGAAAACGCATGGGTGGCACTTAATATTGTCTCTCACTATTCAGTAATAAAATAACTATTCTTTGAATACAAAGGGTTGACACCGTATCTAAATAGCAAGTGTATTGTATTCAAAGAATAGTTTTTTTATTATATGCCATAAGATGCTGAGAACAAACAAATACATGTATAAATATGAAATTAATTGCCAGTACCGCATAACATGTACTAAATGTTGACAATTTTGCGTGCCCTGAGGATGAGTGCGACTAGCACCCGAAACGTCGGCAACGAAATATAAAGTTTTTTTATTTATCCTGACTGCTGTTCCCGTTTCCTTTTCCAATATGTACGTATATATATTGTATATTGCTGAAATCTAATTCAACAAAACATTTTCTCTAGGTTATTTGTTTCAAGGGTTTAAATTTTCAAATTTCAAATCAAATTGACATTTTCGCGTTTTATTGAAATTAAAATTAAATTTTACACTTTATGTACATTTCGGCATTGCTGCCATCATCAGAAACTAATGTCAATCACTTCTGATGATGGCAGAAACTAATGTCAATCACTTCTGATGATGGCAGCAATGCCGAAATGTACATTAAGTGTAAAATTTAATTTTAATTTCAATAAAACTTGAAAATGTTAATTTGAATTTAAATTTAATAAACCCTTGAAACATATAACCTTGAGAAAATTTTTTTGTTGAATTAGAATCTATCAGATTTCAGCAATATACAAATATATATACATATTTATAATGTTTCAACTAGTGCCTACAGTAACCAGTTTAAACCTAATGCGAAATTAAATCACATATTCAAAAGAAAGTTGTTAAAATATCAGACGACAACAGTGAAAAAAATGGGGTGATTAAAAATAGGTTTCTATAGAACAAAGAAAATAAGTTTTTATAGAACAAAAATCTGCCAAAAAAAAAAATTCAAAAAAACCAAATTATTGCAATCAATAAAATAAGAGCAAGATAAATGTGCAAAAAAAGGATCTGCAACTTGACATATTGAATATTAAATTAGAGAGTAGGCCTATTATGAATTGAAATGGAATTTAATTAATAATAAATGTCAAAAAGATTTGATATTTCCCCTTTAGGAGGGTATCAGAGAGTGTGGGGTGCGAATGTAGGAGAAATTAGCGAAAATGAGCTGAGTCAGATCTTCTTCCATTTGTTCGAGTTTTATTTTTAATGTAAAATAATTAGATATCACTCTTCGAATTATCATAGTTTTAACTATTTTTTACAATTATTATAAGACTCGATCTTACTTGACAAGAATCTTTTCCTCCTTCGAAGCCACCAGCACAAAGCATCGTTGGTAAAATAGGTTGAGTAAATTTTGTGGCACATTGACGTGGATTCCAAACAGGGACAGCTACTTCCATAAGAATAGCGCTAGCAGGACCACCAAAGTAAAGAGTGCCCCAACCTGGAAATGTTCAAAAATAATTAATAAATTAGGAAAATTCATTTGAATAAATAATTTGTAAATACAATAGTATAAAAGGATGTCCTATATTTTATACTTTGACCTTTGAAAATACACATTTGACATGAATAAAATGTAAATGTGTAAGATTAGATTTGGGACGCTTCACTTGCTTTTAGAAAAATTTTATTTTAATATTTATTATTCAAAATAACCGCTTCAAAGGGTTTTATAAAATTTTCTTAAAATAATATTTGACAATGTCTTTTCGAGTAAATATTTTGAGGGAACTAGTCCATATAAACTATTGTGATAAATAAATAAATAAATTTCCTACATGCTTAAATTAACAAGTACTCGATTGCTATTATAACAAACCAGGAGGAAAGGATCATAAAGACTGAAATGAATTAGACCCTCCGGCGAGACTAGATTAATCTTCTATTTCAACTTTTAAGATCCTTTCTGATTCCTAACTGGAATAAAATCGAGATGGGAGTGATGGAAAAAATTAAAAATATTATTCAAGTTGCATTTTTTTAATGCAGGTACCTCTCAAATTGTTCATGCAAAATAGGAAAAAAATCGGTGAAAGCACACAGGGCTTAAAGTTTAAAAAAACTATTACATAGAAATTTTAAGATAGTAATTAATTTTTTAAGTAAAAATTAACTTATCGCCCAAATTGTAGAACAAAAATGTAAAAAGCTTTATGAAAAGTATAAAGCATAAAACCCGAAAACTCACACATTTGTTAAATATAACTTTATATAATCGAAATGAAAAATAATAATTATGAAATGAAATATGAACAGATTTATGGTGAGGAACTTTGACAGATGATACAATTCAATCTATCTCTCTTTAACAATTCAAGGCCCATGTTTTTATTATATCCAAATTAGCCCACAGGATATATTAATAGTTATAAAATTTGTGTGATTCTTTTATAAAAAAAATAGCTAAATAGTTGATTCTTTATGTACCAAGTAAATATGTTTAATTATTTTTTTCACTTGGTTTTAAATATTGTATTTTTATTGTTTTAATTTTAATTTTGTTTTACTATTGTATTCTTATTGTTTTGACTTTGTTTTATTGATTTTATATTGATATTTTGTAATTTTATATGTATGTATTGTAAGGGGTGTAGTCCTACCCTAAATAAAAAAAAAAATTCTTTATATATTTATACTACAACCTGCGTATTACTGAAGTATGACTGAACTATGAAAGTTCTCAATAAATTTTACTCTTTAGCCATTTCTCTATTAATAAATCATTTTTGTGCTAATAAAAATGAATAGTTTACTCTAAATATCTAAACAATCACAGGTAGAAAACATTGCAAGAACTAACAGAAAACCGATAACATAACTAGGCATGCTCTGTAATACAGTATATCTAAAACCTTGATTTATAATATAAATGTATTAATTTATCATCTAATGGGCTATTATATACTGGTCTTTTGAAATCGTCTCCAGAGGCTTGTGAACACACCCTCAAAGCCTCTCCAATAACAACTGACGTTATATACACTATAATCACTCAATAGCACTCAGGTGTTTGCGTCTAATGAATGGCCGCAAAATGGCCTTCTCTATGCCAATCTTCTTCCTCGCCCCTTTGATTTTGGCGTTGACTTACTCATCCTCTCGTATCTATTCGATTTTCCCATAGAAATAAACCATTAATCACACAAATAATCAAAAATATTTTTGAATATTTTCTATCTGTAATTGTTTAGTAATTTAGAGTAAACTATTTATTTTTATTAGCACATTCCAAAAATATATGATTTATTAATAGAGAAATGGCTAAAGAGTAAAATTTATTGAGAATATGAAAGTGTACTTCAGTAATACGCAAGTTGTAGCAAATAATTAAACATATACTCAACGCAACTATGTAGCAATTTAAATTTTTTATAAAAGAATTGCACAAATTTTATAAGTATATCCCGTGGGTAGAATAAAGACATGCGCCTTGAATTCTGATTCTAAAGAGAGATTGATTAAATTGTATCATCTGTCAAAGTTCCTCGGCATAAATCTGTTCATATTTCTCAAGGAAGGCAGATCTGCAGCCAGAAGAATAAAAAACTATTTTAATTTCTTTTGGTCGACGTTCCGGACGCCAATAGCGTCCTTCTTCGGGACGAAAGAATGTTAAAAAACACACATGGATTTTATTGTGGAATATATAAAATATTTGAACAATATTGACCAAGAATTGGAAAAAATAACGCACAGAGCTCTTCTCGTACACAAAAAGATGCCTTTGTCAATATTGTTCAAATATTTTATATATTCCACAATAAAATCCATCTAATTGTTAAAAAAAAACAATCTTTTGTCCCGATTGGTGTCCGAAACGTCGCTGCAGATCTACCTTAAGATTAATAAATAACAGCCATTTTACACTCATATTTCTTTTTCATTTCATAATTATTTGTCAATCATATTTTTCATTTCGATTATATAAAATTATATTTAACAAATGTGTGAGTTTTCGGGTTTTAATGCTTTAATTAAGCTCAATTTATTTTACTATATATTAGGGTGTTTCATTTGAAACGAACATTTTTTTATTTTCGCGGACACACTGAAATATTGTTCCAAACATCGAAAAAAAAAAAGATTTCAATCCTTAATTTTAATTTTAATTTCTTCATCTCGATCGTTGAATTTTTCCCATTCAAATAGCATGTAAATCGTAGTTTTTTTTTTTTTTTTTGTTTTTTTTGTTATAGCTCATTTCGAATTTATGATTTTTCATTGCGATTAGTCACAATCTGCAGTGTATTAGACTGTCTTTAAAAAGTACAGTATTATTTTATTGTTACTTAAACCGTTTCGTCGGCCTCGAAAGTCCTATTTCCATAAAATTGTCATATTTTCTTAGTTATTAAGAAAACGGCTGAAAATACAAAAAAAAAAAAACGTAAGGGTGCAGGAAAATAAATTTTCTACAAAAAAATGAAATATTTAGCTCAAGTGCATTATTTACAAGACATATTCAGTACAATTTATTTAAGAAATATTACAATAAAAGTTGAAATTTAATGAATTTTTTTCAAATATCAATATATTAAACTGAATATATCTTGTGAATAACTCACTTAAGCTAAATATTTCATCGGACATTTTTTGTAGAAAATTTATTTTACTGCAAGTTTTTCCTTATGTTTTTTATTGTATCTTCAGCCGTTTTATTAATAACAAAGAAAATATGACAATTTCATGGAAATAGGACTTTCGAGGCTGATACCGACGAAATGGTTCAAGTAACAATATAACATACTGGACATTTTAAAGAGTGTCTAATACACTACAGATTTCGAGTATTAAAATATCATAAAACAGAACTGAGCTATAACAATTAAAAAACAAAATTACAATGATTCACATGTTATTTAAATGGGAAAAATTCAACGATCGAGAGGAAATAGGCCTACTTAAAATTAAAATTAAGGGATGAAACTTCGAGGAAATTAATATATATATAATTAAGTATTTAGCTGTATTTTTACTTTGAGAATAAACCTTATTAAAATTTGAAAGCAAGAGAGCGGAAGTTGAACTTTGATCTTTACTTTACAATTTTTTTAAAAATAAAGCCTCTTTTTTTTATATACATCTATATTTTAAGATAATTGGAAATTATATATTATAACCAGGAAAAGAATTCAATTAACAAGTCCGGAGTTGTATTTAAGTTATTCCTTTCATAAAGATATGAAAAGAAGAAAAAGTTGAACTTTAAAAAAATCAAACGCCCACATTGGCAATCTAAACTCTAGAAATAAATTTAAAATTAGTTCAATATTCCCTCAAGACTCGCTTGTGCTCTTTTCATTCTAAATTCTCAATGAAATTTTGATGATTTAACTTTGGAAAATAGCGCAATTTCAAATCAATTAAAGTGAAATTTTTTATTACTCCAGTATCGGCAATCTTGGGAAATATTAAAAAAGTATTTCACTCAATTTATATGATTACAAATTTTACTCCGGATTATTATTAATAAAAAGGAAAAATGAATCACCTGTCACCACAGCCGTTTTATTCTCGATATCCAGGCCTTGAGGAGGCAAACAAATTGGCCAGATGTACGTATCAAAGGTGACAGCTCGTGCTAATTTGAGGATTGCGATGTCATTACGATAAGAGGCAACGTCATAGTCAACGTGTTCTTCAATTGAGACGATGATGAAGTCTTGATGACGAGTTTCGTTGGTTAGGTCTAAATCGTATTCTCCGAGGCGAACGGTTAATGATGATGGTGACATTCTATTAAAAAAGAAAAATGAATTATTATAGCTATATTTTAAAGATTAATAATGTTTACTTTGGATTTTGAAATTTAATCGATAACTCCAGAAAAATGATCTATCTATCTAGAAATAAATTTAAAATTAGTTTAATATTCCTTTAATTATGTTTCTGTCATTCAAAAAAATATCTCAAGAATAAGATCTCCGAGTTTGAAATTTTTTATTTATTTTACTTACTCCGTAGCAAGTAACACGAAGCTTTTGAATAAAATCGGCCTAAGGATAGTATTTTCTGGTCTAGGTCTAAATCGTATTCCCCGAGGCGAACGGTTAACGATGATGTTGACATTCCATTAAAAAAGAAAATTAATTAAACATATTTGGAAAAGTTATATATTTTAAAGTACAATTTAATATTTTAGAAGAATGTCAGGAGGTAGATTATGGGGAAGCGCGAATATTAGTAACAGCGAGCAATTTTCCAAATAATTTCTAGTTTTATAAATAAGAATTAATAAATTTAAGTTTTTTTAGCATTAAAAATTTTTGTATTTGTATTATTTTATAAAATGGGGGAGGGGAGGCGTCATAGGATTAAATATTTCCAAGGGAAGCGTTGTAACATAAAGTTTGGAAACCACTGATATAGACTACCAAGGTGGTTTCTAGTTACTTATAGATTTATGAGGGGATGTTCCTCATTAAGAATATATATATATATATATTTTTTTAAGGTTTTTTTCTTTTTCTGAGGTCATCCCCGTCTCTATTTATTTCAATTGTTTGGTATCCAATTCAATTGGTATAAATTCTTCGCCTGGGACGGGATGCGAACCCTTGACCCCTGGCACCAGAAGCTGATATTCTACCTCTGAGCCATAGGTTAAGAGCCATTAAGAATATCAAAAACATACTTAATTTCCCATTTTTTGGAAAAATTGTGCTTTATTTTCTTAATATTAGGTCTGTTCGATTATAGCTCCCTGGGCACCCGAGCGTGTCCGGCGCATGCGCTATAAGGAAAAGCGTATTGCTTTTCGTTACTGCGCATGTGATCTTCTTCACTACGCATGCGCCGGACGCCCTCGGGCGCCCAGGGAGCTATAATCGAACAAACCTATTTTTTAAATAGAGACTTAATTGGCCAATTAAGAAATTATATATATAGTTGCTTTTTGAGGCTGTGGCTGTGATGCGATTATAGTGGAGAATTGGAGATATCAGCCAAATTGGGATTGTCCAGGTTCAATAAAACTCCCAGAATAAGAGGTTTCGGAGTTCAGCCAAATTGGGATTGTCCAGGTTAATAAAACTCCGAAACGTCTTATTCTTGGAGTTTTATTAACCGACTGATATCTCCAATTCTCCACTATAATTATATATATAATTGACGATGACTTAATTGGCCAATATCTATATAAAAAATATTAAGAAAATAAAGGACAATTTTTCCAAAAATTAAGTGTTTTTGTTTGTAGATGGCCTTAAGGATGATCAACTTTAATTATAAGGACCGTCAGCGAAAAATAAATATTTTTGCGTATTACTGGGGTTGAAATATTTACAAATAATAATGGATAATACGTAAAAATGTTTATTTTTTGTCCGACAGTCCTTATAATTAAATTGATTAAGTGTTTTTAATAATCTTAATGGGAACCATCCCTCATATATTGATCAGTAACCAACTTGGTAGTCTATATAATTATAATATTTAAGCTTATTATACAGGGTTATTACAAATGATGGACCCATTTTTAAAAATTCATATTTATTAAAGTACAAATGCTACATGAATAATTTTTATACCAATGAAAAGAGGAAGTTTCAAAGTTTACAAGTGTTCAATGTGGTCTCCAGCTGCTGCACGGCAAACATCTACGCGGTAGCCAAACTCTTCCCACACACGAGCAAGTGTATCTGCTGTTACTGTGTGCACGGCAGCAGTGATACGGTTCCGCAGATCGTTCAAAGTTGTTGGTAGAGGCGGGACGAAAACAGCTTCCTTAACATAACCCCATAAGAAATAGTCACATGGGGTGAGATCAGGAGATCTCGGTGGCCAGAAGTGTAGAGCCAGGTCTTCATTTCCCCTGCGACCAATCCAGCGCTGAGGAAGGGATTCATTTAAAAAGCCTCGTACATCGAAGTGCCGATGGGGTTAAAAAAAAAACTTTGAAATTCCTCTTTTCATTGGTATAAAAATTATTCATGTAGCATTTGTACTTTAATAAATACGAATTTTTAAAAATGGGACCATCATTTATAATAACTCTGTATATAATCACGTTCAAATCCGTGAAGAAAAATCATACAATATATATAATATTTTAAAGTTATGTATTGTATGGTTAGTCACATCAGATTTTTTATTCTAAATTCTCTTTTTGTTTTAAATCTCTTCAACAATCAATAGATTCGTTTACGTAAATTGGAACAACAAAATGCCTCGGGCATTTTCAATTTGCTATACTCATGACTAGAAACGATCTCCTCTCTCAACGCACAAAATAAATTTCATGTGAGGGTGAATCTAGCGGAAAAGAATGTGTAGCAGAAGATTCTACTGCATGTGTCAAGGTTTATCGATTTATTTTTTTTAATATAAAAAATTTTTAGCTACTCTTTATTTAGGTACCTTAAGTATACCACTCCATGCTTATAAAAATCTGGTGTGACTGGCGACAGCACACAACTTTCTCTTACCTTCGGTAATCGAAAGTTGTGTTCTGTGCTTGTCACACCAAGATTTTGTGTCGACATATATTTAGTTCCCGACATGACAGTACGGAACATATGAATTCAGATGTAAAATTTATAAGTATGGGAAAATATTTATATTTTGTTACCATGGCAACCATTTCTCCTATCTTCCCTATGAAATACAAGAGTAAAGTGGTCTTCAGAAGATTTCAATTGCAAAATGAGAATATACATTTGAAAGAGCATCTAAAAAATAATTGATTTTTGAATTTTAAAAAAAAAAATCGTTGGAGCAAATTTTGAGAAAAATCGAAAAAAACTGAAAAAGTACATTAGTAAAGTACTAGTACTCTTTGGCCGATTTTGATTAAAAGCTTATTTTTCCGGTCCCGGGGGTGTTTAACTTAAATATAAAATTTCAACCTCGTAGCTCAATTCCTTCATGCTTAAAATTGAACACACACACACACCCACACACCCACACACCCACCCACACACGACAGACCATGTCGCGAAAACCACTTTTTGGATTCAGGGGACCTCAAAACGTGAAGATCCATCAAAATCTCGACATCGAATTTTTGACATGAATCCAATACTTTCTCTCTATATATATATTACATATATACATAGGTAAGAGAAAGTAAAAAGAAATGAACAATTTAATGTCTTTATTAGATAAAATTTGAACGATTCTTAAAATGTGGGGATTATTTATGGTACATATATACAGCCTGTATATATAATCATAATTTCGAAATCATTATTTTAAAATTGAAAATTCCTTTTTGGCAGCTTATTAATAATTTATAATTGTTTTTAGAAACATTAATAAATCATAACACAGTAAATTACCTCTCTATTGAAAGAGACATTTTTTTTTCTTTTTTTACTTTGACAAGAAAAAGAGAAAATTTAATATAACTTATTGATTTAAAAATTGCACTTTCTTTTTTTGTTTAAATATCTAAATATAGATTTTAATAATAAAGATAAAGTTTATTTAATTAATATAATCCAATTAAACACATGGGAGTTTCATGTTCTAATAATAGATAATCACTATTGAGAAATATTGCCTAATGCTAGAGCATAGAGAACGATGGCTTTCATTTGAATATATATATATAATTAAATTTGGTAGTGACAGATGGCTGTTTGATTAAATGATCAAAGGGCTCTTTCAAGATTTCTAGTAAGAATTGAGATGATATGGAAATTAGCTTCTTCCCGATTGGAAATCTGAGAGTAGAGTAGGTTAAGGGTTGGTTATATTAAAAAAATGTCAAGGAAAATAATAAGGTACCTCCTTTGCGTACTAAAGTTTACTAATTGAAGGACTCTCTCTCCTCTTTGGACAACCCTCACCGCATCCCTACAGTTACTAGATCATAGAAGAAGCGTGTCTCCACTCTATTCTATAGGTCAATGCTCTCCGAATTAAAATCTATTATCACACCCAATGCAACATATACACGGAACATTTAAGAGGCATCGTCCCAGAATTCCTATGCTGTTCAGATCACGACTAGTTAATTCCAATCTTGCTTTGTCCCCATGACCTTCCGTGATTGGAACAAGCCCCCTGCGTCTACGAAACCTACAATCTTCAGAATTTCAAGTTTTTTCTCAGTTCCCGCAGTTGAGTTCCCCTTTTATGCTTTTTTTAAACTATATTCTTCCTGGATGCATGTGACCACTGGTCATTATAGGTCTTCGGACCTGATGCACCCATTCAAAAAAAAAAAAAAATTTATCAAGCGCATCAGTGGTTTACCTAGACATATGGTTTATGCCATAACGATAAACATTATTTAAATATACGATATATCGCCTGCTGAGAATCATAGTGGCGAAAATCTGAAAATCAACAATTGAATGGGTGTTAGGAAGAAGGGCATAAGTTACAATTTTAAAATTTTACAGGAGAAGCGATAAACTGAAGTTGCTCATGTTAAGGAACTAATTAATTGCAAAAAAAATTTTGCAAAATATGGCCTTCCATTTTTTGACTAAAAAAAATTCATGTGTTTTTGAAAAAATGTAACATATGCCCTTCTTCCAGACACACATTCAATTGGTAAAAATCTGGTGTGACTGGCGCACAGCACACAACTTTCTCTTACCTTCGGTAATCGAAAGTTGTGCACTGTGCTTGTCACACCAGATTTTTTGTGTCGAAATATATTTAGTTCCCGACAGTACGGTACATTTGAATTCAGATGTAAAATTTATAAGTATGGGAAAATATTTATATTTTGTTACCATGGCAACCATTTTTCCTATCTTTCCTATGAAACACAAGAGTAAAGTGGTCTTCAGAAGATTTCAATCGCAAAATGAGAATATACATTTTAAAGAGCATCTAAAAAATAATTGATTTTTGAATTTTAAAAAAAATCGTTGGAGCAAGTTTTGAGAAAATCGAAAAAAATTGAAAAAGTACATCAGTAAAGTACTAGTACTCTTTGGCCGATTTTGATTAAAAGCTTATTTTTCCGGTCCCGGGGGGTGTTTAACTTAAATATAAAATTTCAACCTCATAGCTCAATTCCTTCATGCTTAAAATTGAACACACACACACACACACCCACAC
>JAKCPI010021829.1:0-19019 GCA_023213315.1 Euborellia annulipes | reverse complement strand
TCCGTTCTGCCGCTACGTGGCATCTTTTGTTATACTCATTAGAATGAGCAAATTACGGAACTGTATTTCCTAATAATTGTGAAAGCTTTTTTTTTCAATCAGATATCAGTAATTTGAAATTCAATTGGCAGAAAAAAAAAAAAAAAAAAAATACCTATCGTTATTACATCTCTTTGAAAATAAGTATCAAAAGCTGCTGCGCGCTCTGACAGTTTGAGCACTCAGTCAATCACGATAGGGGTGGGCTTTGTGCGGACTTAAATTATAATTAGTGGGGGGGGGGGGGGGGGGGGAGGGATATTTCAAAAAGGGATCAAGAAGAAATGAATGATTAAATGTTATTTTTTTTTTTTTTTTATGAGATGAATTTTTATTTTTTTTTAATATGGGATAAAATATTGATAATGTTGTTGAAATGGGATTTTTTGTTGATATAAAAAAAAAACAAAAACCTATTTTAGTTATGGAAAGCTTAGAAATTGAGTAGAAAAAACTTGTCCATTTGTGCTTTATATTTCATTTCTTCTTAACCTTCCCCCAAATTTTTGTTTAACATATTGCGTAACAAAAAAGGAGAGGAAAGAATTTATTTTTCTAAAATCAAAAAAAGGGCTTCTAAAAGTTGTAGATATTTTTAAATAGCTTTAATTTAAAAAAATTCGAGGCCGATAGCTTCAAAATTGTGGCCGCAACCTCTCTAAATCAGTACCTTAAGGTGGCTACACAGGTAACTGCAAACTTGACAAGCATGCCGGTGCAATCTTTTTGCTACACGTCTGTAGGAGAAGCATTTTAATTGTGCAAGCCGCTTGATGCTCGATTGAATTTCAATCATGAATTAAGCATATTTGCGCAAGCAAAACTCTTCGCCATTTTATAGACTTTAGTAAAAGAATTAGATTTTCGGTTTAACTGTGGTTTATTTGTAAAAATTACAACGTTTCGCCCACTCATTCTGTGGCCTTCTTCAGGTACAATTCAGCTAAGATTACAAAAGTTGTTACATCTGTGTCAATCTCAATTGAATGAGTTGAGAAAACAAAATGGCTGCCTCTTCTCGACCTGCACGCCATCTGCACATGAGCGATCGCAGCGCCCCTACATACAATTTGACACGAAATTCAAATATTTTATTTTTTTTAAAAATATTAGTATGCACTCTATAAATTGTACAAATTATTGTTGACAAAATGGCCACAATTTGCCAATAATATTTTATACATTTTAGTTTTACAGTTTTAGAGTTTTTGTATTATTGAAAAAATCGCCACAATTTGTCAATAATAATTTGTACAGTTTAGAGAGTGTATACTAGGCTTAATAATTAAAAAAACAAACAATATTTGAATTTCGTGTCAAATTTTATGTAGGGGCGCTGCGATCGCTCATGTGTAGATGGCGTGGAGGTCGAGAAGAGGCAGCCATCTTGTTTTCTCAACTCATTCAATTGAGTGTGTCACAGATATAACAACCTTTGTAATCTTAGCTGAATTGTATCTCAAAAAGGCCACAGAATGAATGGCCAAACGTTGTAATTTTACAAATAAACCACAGTAAACCGAAAATCTAATTCTTTTACTAATGATAACAACTGTGAAAGCCTAAACTCCAAAATTTTATAAACGTCTTGACATTTGATATTTATTTAATTCATTTAAAATTTCAATTTAAATATTAATATTTATTGTGTCTCCGTTTAAAGCAAGTGAGTATTTCTTGTTATTTTCGGATAAATAACCTTCAGAGTTTGACATTTTAGGTTAATTTTCGGCATAAGCTGTTTCTTGCATAAGCATGCTTGTGTAGAAGGGGGAATTTGTGGCTGGAAAAAAAAAAAAGAAAATCATTGTTTGATAATATTTTATTGGGGGGGGGGGTATTGGGAGGTTCCCCTTTTTTGTTAATAAAAAAAAAAAAAAAAAGTATTATTTATTTATTTGTGGGTTGTTGGGGGCGAAAAAAATCTCCTTATTTAAAATAATAATTTTTTTTCTTCACCCAACATTCCCCCCTTGGTTGTGTGTTTTTTTTAAAAATAAAAAAAAAATAATTTTTAAAAAAAAAAAAAAACTTACAAACTTTAATAATTAATTCAAGCTCTTAGTTTATCAAATACAACCTATATAATTTGATAACATTAAAGTTGACTCCTTTTGGGTACACCCTGTTTCATCAACAAAATTATCCTTTACATCAGACAACAGGGTTCTTTGCTTATCTGATTTCACTTTTGATCAAATTTTCATTTTAAACACTAGGTCAAAATAAAGAGAAATATTTTCATACAGTATAAAAGCAAATCAATACTTCATAGAAGTTGCCTTTTGTAACAAAATATTACTTTATCTCTTTGGCAAAATATATATTAATATCTGAAAGTCATAATTTGAATAAAATTGACATTTCGAAATCATAAACTAGAAATATGGAACAACAGGCTATATATATAATAGACTACACGAATGATAGATATAAAGTTTTTTTTATTTAAGTCAGCTACACACTTATCTGCAAACTTGACAAGCATGTATGTGCTATCTTTTTGTACCAGCATGTATAAATTCCCTTCGGCACCACACGGAGCAAGCATGCTTGTGCAAGAAACAGCTTATGCCGAAAATTATCACTTGCTTCAAACAGAGACAGAATAAATATTAATATCGTGAAATTTTAAATGAATTAATAAAATAAATATCAAATGTCAAGACGTCTTTAAAATGGCGGAGAGTTTTGCTTGCGCATTTATCTTCTTCTTTTCTTCTTTCTTCGCCTTAATCCCGCGGTGTGGGGTCGGCGGTTTATAGGTTTTTGAGACTGGGAAGAAATAGAACAAGCCGGCCCGTCGCACTGCCTGACGCCTGTTGAAAATATAGAAGGGAAGAGAGTGACCTGCAAAGAACAGAAGTACTGCCAGTCCCAGCTAGGGCAGCTCGTGGTAGCCATCCACGTACCCACAAGATGTGGGCCCCTGAGCGTTTGCTTGTATATGCTTGTGCCAAATTTTCCTACACATGCTACAGTTTGCTTGTACAAAAAGATTGCACAGGCATGCTTGTCAAGTTGCAGTTGCCTCCCCCCTTGAAAGTGGTTTAAGTCCATTTTCTATTGTTTTGAGAAAATGAAAGGTTAACATATCTGTTTATTAAAAAATCTATTTACCGACCAATTTTCAATTGAACAAAACATGAGAATTTTTTAAGACTATCTAGTTATACATAGAAAATTTACATTAATTTAATCATAAATTATGTGATATCTCATTTTTTAAAAAATGAACTTACACCACTTTCAAAATAAACGGTCCATTTAAGTCATTTCGTATCCGAATGGCTTAAATAAAATCATCGAACTGACTGGGATCCGAACCCGCCTAAGGCGGGCTTTGCGACTCGTAAAAAATATATCTCCAAAATAAAATTCCTACAATATTAAAACAACAAAACAATATAAATACAATAATAAAGCAAACCTAAATAATATATAGATCTACATATAGGGAAAAGCATAATAAAAAATCTCCAATATTTCTGACTTGAAATAAAAGCGTGGGGCGCTCATTGATAGCTTAAGGGATTTTCTATATATTGCCTCGCAATATCTTCGAAGCGCCCCACGCTTTTTTTTAAGTCATAAATATTCAACAATTTTAACAAGAACAATTAAATTAAATTATTTCTCTCTTTTTAGTTCAATTTAAATAAAAGCAATTTTTTTTTTATTATATTCGAGATCAGGTTGAAAATCGTAAACCCAACTCTAATCTGAATATAAACCATTCATGCATATCAATGCATCTAACTCGGAGAGATAATTAACGCTGGTGATTATCCCCTCTAGGAGGGCGAGGGTGGAATTGGTATTAAATCACATGTTACCCCCCCCCCCCCCCACCACCACTATGAATTATATACATTGCACACAAACAATTCAGAAAACGAAAGATATAAATAAAAATAATAATAATGTTGAACTTAAAGAAAGCAGACGTCGAAAATATCAGCATTTGCTCTTTTAGGGAAGTGTAGAAGGTTATATGAGCTGTAAAAATCCTTTTATTACTCTTTATTCATTTTGATGGATTTAATAAAAATATCAAAGATATCTATTTCTCGACAAATTTATATTAATTTTTATGTGACAAAAAAAAAAAACATTAAATTTTAGTTCCGATATTTCATTATAGTATAAAATTTCTTTTAAAGATGTCACACAATAAAAAAAAATTATCACTAGTATTCTAAAGATATATTGTTAGAATTAAGATAAACTCTAGATATTTTTTTATAGATCGGGGGTGAGCAAAAAAAAAAAATTCATTGATTTGGAATAAAAATCTTTTTATGCTTTTTCGCATCTTTATGCATATTTCCCTTCAATTTTCCATTTTCTTTTTTTTTTTCCTAAATCAAAATATAGGCACTATTGTGTCAAACATCTTAAAATAAAATTTTACATATCCTTTTCTTTCTTGTTAGCTTTTATTTTATATATTTTTTATATATATATATATATATATAATCTCGCTAAAATTTATTATTCAGAATTAAATTTTATTTTATATTTTTAAATTGAAATAAGTAGAATACATTTTTTTAAACCCTAAATAAATTAAAAGTGAAACACAAGTGGGAGCGATAATTTATTTGATTGAAAACGATAAGACCCTCTACTGGTTCAACGCAAAGTATTAACACCGTCCTCGGGCTTGGTGTAGTTGGTAGCGTACCTAACGTTCGAACCCCAGGCTGTAAATGTGTGTGTGAGTGTGAATGAGAAAAAAGTGCAAGTGTTAAAGAAAAACAAAAAACAGATGGGTCATTAAAATGCCACTTTTGTTTTTCGGTAGTACCAACCTTCAAATTACGAATTCGGTTCAGTTGTTGTCGATATTTTTCTCTATATTTGTATCACCACAATGATGAAATCGAACGATTTACGATTCGAATTACTTCCACATCCTCCATATTCACCAGATCTGGCCCCATCTGACTTCTACATGTTCGAAAATGTTAAATAGATTTGGCTCCGATGATGACGTTAAAGCCAATTTAGGGATAGAAAAGGAGGTGAAAAAGTCGATTTTTGCTTTTAGAATCGATTTGATATTTTTCGATTCTCGGAATCGATTAATCATTTTTTTCAACTTCAAGTAGACTTTTTAAAAATTCTATAACTGCAGTAAATATTAAATATATTTTTTTATTTAGTGAATATATTAAAAGATTTATTAAATTAAATACAACACTCACAAATATTGTTTTCAAAGAATATTCTATCCAGAAATTGCACGTAATGTGATATGGCACCGAATATTAAAATGAAATCTGAAAGTTGAGTATCAAAATAAAATATTAAAATTGAGGAATTAAGAATGCCACATATCTTCACTAACCGACCTTAGAAAGCGTGTTGATTGGTGTGTTATGTGTAGGTTTTAAAAGAAAGATGAAAGTCAAACGTTACAAACTATAATATTTACTATACCATATTGTAAGAAAAAAGTCGAAGTCGTCCAGTGAGAATCGATTCTAATCGACTTGAGAGAGTTTCAACTCGATTCTAAAAAGTCGATTATTTGCAGTTAAAGATCGATTCTTTATTAAAGTCAGAGTCGACTTTTCCATCTCTAAGTTTGTTTATGTATGAAATAACAGGAGTTTTTTTAATAGTTTTTAATAATTTAAAAACCTGAATCAATACCAAAAAAATCTATTTGTTTATTCATACTTTGAAATAAATTACTGAATAGAAGAGAAGTCTATAAAATGTTTAACCACTATTCAATTAATATTATTGTATCTCATCATTGATGGTGTGGACAGAGCGAGAGAGAGAGAGAGCGCATACCATTCAAATGGGAACATTCGCATCGGAATGGCTGTTATGCGCCGGCGGATTGCAATAATGACAACGAACAACTCGGGAACAGTATGACGTCGTTCGTATGACTCTAATGATTATTTACTTACCTAATAATATCGAATACTATTCAATTATTAATTGGGGCCAAATGAAAATTCAACCATAAATATACAAAGGTTTTTTTTTCCATTTCATTTTTTTGTTAGTCTTCATTCAAATGAATATTGGAATATTGTAATTTTTCAAATTTCCCAATTGGGAATTCATTTATTATTGATCATAGTGGGGGAGGAGATTTTTACTTCTGAAAATCCCACAAATAAATACTTTATTAAACGAATAAAATTAAAAACAAAATATCGATGAAAATTTATATTACCACATATTCATTCAATCTATTTTGTTTTTACTTAATATAAGGGGAAAGTATTATGATCGTAAAATATCTAAGCCCCTCCACCAATTTTTTTATATATCTTTACGATTCAGGTCATAAGGACCCCTTAAATGCAAAAAATAAATTGATATATATGGTATTTAAATCATACACTAGGTTATGTGTTTCAAACTTTATACACTAGGTTTGTCATCTTTGGATCTTATTACAGACTTGCAAACTTCTAAAAATGGCACACCTAGATTCTAAGAGTTAATAAAACTATTTGAAACATATAACCTAGTGTATAATTTAAATTCCCTATATTAGTGCCTACGGTCCCAGGTATCAATTTAATTTATTAATAGCAACTGTCGGTTTCATCGATATACAGTATATAAAAATCTACGCGCCTTAGCGGCCATAGAAAGAGTCTGTGCGACCTAGCGGTTATCTCGGGCAACACAAACGAGCTTAACATGCCGTCATATTGTTCACACAACGGAATCCAAAGCATTCGCCATCAAACAACTGCATCAGCTTTTTTTTACTCGCATCTTATGCTATTACATTATAATATTCAATTAATAATCAACCTACATATATTAAAGTATTTGTGATTTATATTAAAGTTACTATTTTATTTAAGTGTTCGCCAGGCTTTCCCAATCATCAATTGTTTGTTTTATACTAAACTGTTCTATGAAACATTTAATTTTTTTTAACTTTATTTTTATCTCAATCCTCTCAGCATCTCAATGAAAAAAATCTGGTTCTTCGAGCCGGATCCCGGTTCGAAGGACCAGTCTTTTTTGTGTTTTTCTGCTAGATGCCGAGGGGAATGGGACAAAAATAAAGTTTCAAGCAGTTTCACACAGCAGTTTTTCATAAAACAAACATTTCACAGCAAGAATAATTGTGTGCGTGTGTACAAAACTTACTTTCTCTTATTTTACTTATATCTCTGGTATTATTTATCGGATTAGGAAGAGATTTGATAAATTTGTAGTCCTAATTGAGTTAAAGAAGATATTAAAACGGGAAGTTAATCGGTCCGCAGTGAGCGGGATATAATTATAGCGAACCACAGTTTTCTCAGCTTCTTGTGGACTAAATCTTTTGAAACTCAGATATAATAATTAGAACGATAGCATCTAGACCTGGAGAAAATTTCATAACATTTCGTTGAGTAGTTCAGAAGTTATTCATTAAAAATAAAAAAAAATCCCGTTTCAAGATTTCAAACTTCGTTATTTCATAGAATATAATTAAGTATTTAATTATATAATTATTATATTTAAATCTCACATACATTATTTGTTAAATTTAATTGCCAAATTGTCTTGTAAAGCTAGTCTAATTTAATCTCCAAGCAATAGTGACCCACATAGAGAATTTTGTTTTCCTTCACATTACTTTATTGTTTCTGTTCCAAAGAGAGCAAAAATTCTTTTCCATTTTATGTTGGTTTTATTTCCAAGTTTGAGTTTGAAATTCTGAAGGCCCAGAGTGGATGGAGGAAGTGAAGTGAAGTGAGTTTCTCTTCTCTCTCGCTCTCTCTCACTCTGCATGGGCTTAAACTTAAAATCGATCCGACAGTTCATCTTCGTCCCCTTTTCTCCCTGGACCTTTTCAACAAGTTTCGTATGTTGAGTTGGTTGGCGTAGGATTTAACGAGGGAAAGGTCAAGTGTTATTCAAACTAATCATTTAAAGAGTTTTCAGATTAAACTTTTGATGATTAGAAACAAAAACAAAAAAATAGGAGGGGGGTAGTAAAAGATAAGAAAGAGGATTATCGTCATTTCCGAATGCTCTTGTTGTGCTGATGTTAGGACTCGGGGGTTGTAGAAAGTTGATATTTTATTTTCAAAACATTCCATTATCGATTATTTTAAAAACAGAGTATGAAGCTTTAAAATCTTCGATTATTTCAAATCAATTAATTGTCTAGTATAATAGGAGAGCAACGATTGTTACAGAATTGATTATTCACTAGGAATTTCCAAATTTTTAACTAAAAAAAAAAAAAAATTAAAATCACCATAAAACGGATACCTAAGTATGTAAACACAAAAATGAAGTTTTGTACAATATTAGACCTAAGTGTCACCAACATTTTACTCAAATTTGGGCCAAATAGGTGATGGAGTATTTGAGGAATGAATTTTTTTTCCTAAAATATCGATATTTTCAAAATTTTGTTATAAACTCTGCCGACATTCAAATATCCTATCATTTTAACATCCTGTCACAACACTGTAAAAAAAAAATCTTAATTTTAGTGTGTTTTGGAATACTAAATTTACAAATTTCCCTTGTAAATGATATCTACTATGCATTTCCTTTTACAAATGTTTACAACAAAAAAACATTTTAAAATTACAATTTTCTTCGAAAAATAGAGTATGTATTGTAATTTTACAAACATTGTATAGTATTTTTCGTTAAAAATTGTATTTTTTCTCGAAAGCAGTTTAGGAATTCTAAAATTACCACACATTTACACTCTAATTTTTAAATGTCATTCTAAAATTACAATACATTTTCATTCTAATTTTCAAACGACTTTCGAAAATTACAATACATTTGTAAATGATTTTTGCAAAGATTTACTAAATTTAGTATGTTTTTGTGTAGGAAATATGCTTTCTAAACAATTATAAAATTACAAAAAATTTTCTGACAGTGTAGAATTCCAAAAATTAAGCAATATTTTTTTCCCATTCACTTATCTTCTTTAATTTAAATTAAGTTTTAAGAGATAATTTTGAAATGTTTTTTTTTCTGCCGTTATTGTTTAATGAAAAGAATTAATATGATGATTTTTGCGTTCCCCCACCCCTTGTACCCAGGACGGAACGTGGGTCGCTCTGCCACAAGGAGCGCTGCCTCAAAGAGGGGATGAGGAGTGAGAACTAGTCATTTCATAATCATTGGTTATTCAACATTCAATATTGTATATTCGATAATCAACGATTCACCTGCAAGAACTTATTGCTCATTATAACCATTAAAATTTTCTAATCCTTTTTCTTGTTGTTTTTGTTTAGATAAATAAGTATCACACATCCTGTTTTTTTTTTTTTGAGTTTTTTATACTTTGGCTAATTTGACTACTGAAGAATAATCGAAGAGATTTCACCTGAAGGACTCAACAGGCGCAATTTCGCTATCTTTCTAAAGTTGTAGGAAACTGTAAAAAAAAATTTGCGGCTAATTTGAAAAACCTCGACATTATGATGGGTCGATTTTAGAAAGAATGACCCAGAAATAGTTCGACCACAGCTGCCTTAGCATATATTAATAAATAAATAAATAATACGCCTTCCGATGCTGGGAGGTTAAAGATGTTGACAAATATCAATATTGATAATCTTTAAAAGCCAAGGGGTGCACGTTCGGATTCCCAGAAGTCAGATGAATATTGAATACGAAATGTATAAATAATTGTGCTTGTACCCTCACAAATCGTATTTAAGTAATGAGTACTATCAAAGTCTATGCCTAAGATTCCGAGAAGACTTGAAAATAATAATTATAATAATTAAGAAAAATAAGTTCGCACAGTCCTAAATAGCAACGTCTGAACTTAACGAAAGATAATAAAAAGGAAAGAATAGAAATGTAATTTTGTTTTTGTTTAAGGTATTTGATAGGTCTCTCTTTCTCCCTCTCTCAATCTCTATGTAAATTCGAAATTATGATAATTTAGTATAATGATGTTGGTTAATTTACATAAACAAATAAAATTCTGATAATAACACCATCTCTAGTGGTTATTTTAGGAAACTACCGCATACCACACTCACACTCATACAATCACCGACCTAAATGCAAAATTAAAATACACCATTTATGAAATTATTCTGTTAATGTCCTTCAGGATAGGATAATTGTCAAATTCTGATTTCTATATGTTAAAACTTCATTAATTGTTTATAACTTCTATTTTATAACCGTGTTGTCTGCATTAAAAGTAACCATAGTGTGATCTGGATATAGCAATGTTGTTAAAATAGTTTTAATTACTTCTATACTGTAAAAAAAAAAATTTAATTTTTTAGTGTGTTTTGGAATACTAAATTTACAAATTTCCCTTGTTATACTTTTTATTTTCTCTAAATTTACAATTTATGCGTTTAAATATTTACAACAAAAAAAAAAAAAAAAATTTTAAAATTACAATTTTCTTCGAAAAATAAAGTATATATTGTAATTTTACATACATTGTAGAGTAATTTTTGTTAAATATTGTATTTTTTTAGGAAGCTGTTTGGGAATTCTAAAATTACCACACAATTGCACTCTAATTTTCAAACGACTTTCGAAAATTACAATACATTTGTAAATGGTTTTTGCAAAGACTTACCAAATTTAGTATCTTTTTGCTTCTGTAATTTGCTTCCTACACAATTGTAAAATCAACAAAAAATGTTTGCTATGATTTCTTTTCAGATAATATATTTATCTATATAATCGACAGAAAATGGTAAAACCTTTAAATGGTTTTCGAAGTTCATTTCTAATTTATAAACCCTATACATAACCACAATTTTATTTTTAAATGAAGTTAAACCCAATATAAATGGATTTTGAAACATTTATAGCATCTTGTTGGCGGGGGATTAGGTCCTGGAATTTTATTAATATCATTTAAATCCAAAGATTAAAGGGAATCTTGTTGTAGGGGTTTAATCATTAAAAGAATAATATACTGTTACATAGTCTCAATTTACAGTGTTTGATATTTAATTTGCGAGTTTGGTTTATTCATAATATCGCTTTCGCGGTTAAATATTTGATACAGGGAGTGACGAAAGTTTCTCTTTAAAAGCGACTGTCCTTCCTCGAAGTGTCCTATTCGAAATGTACTCCATATACATTTTAATCTTTATTTTTTACTACAAATCTACAAATAAAAAAATAGAAAAATGTCAAGACTGTCCCGTAAATAAAAAAAATAAAAAAAATATTTGAATTTTATAACCATCATTTTATTTTTTAAATCCTGAAGAAGGTCAAAACGTCGGTAAATTTTACTTATTTTTGCTTTTGGCTGCCTTCCGTTCTTTTCATTAATCATACTTTCAGCCACTACTCTGCAAAAGAAATTTTATAAACTTTATGTAAACGCGCCGTGGGAGAAATTTTATATTTTTAGAAAAAGAAAAAAATGTATTTCAACCTTTGTAATTTTACGTCACCTCCATAATCCTAGCGATTTTTGTGTTGAGTATAATTTATAAAATGAGTAAATATATTTTCTTAATTAAAAGTTTGTTTTTTTTGTTTTTATTTTACTCTCTATCCATCCAACTTCACTTTCCCTATTGATTATTCAAATTTCCATTAAAAACAATAATGTTTTTACATTTACATTTTTATAGCTCCCCCCTCCCCCTCACGCTCTTATATTTCATTGTTAAAATAAAGAATTAAATTTAAAATAACAGGGTGTATCTATATATCTACTTGCTTGCTCTACTTGAATCGTTAAAAGAAAATAAACAAATACTTAAGAAATAAATGTCAATTCTGATTCTAATATGATAGAAAGAGAGAGAGAAAAAAAACATTGAAAACATTGTGCAAACATGATTTTTTATTAACCTGCTAAAAAAAAAAGAAAAAGAAACTTGTGCTAAAATGTTTTTGTTTGAGAACGAGGTACATTTTATTTGAAAATAGACAGACAGAATTCGTCCAGTAGAGTAGAGGCACTCGAAATCGATCAACGCTTTGAGAGGAGGCTTTCAAAGGTCAAGAAAAAAATTATTGAAACTAGCTGCGCCGCCCGCCTTCGGACCCCCCGCCTGCGGCCTTTTCTTAAATATGAGAAGCCATGCCGCCCGCCTTAGATGTCTAGACAGAGAGGCCTCGACCTCTGGACCCCCCCCCCTCCAGCTGGCTCGGACGCGCCTCTCGCCTTTTCTTGATTATGAAAAGAAAACTATTACTTATTTAATCCAGTGCCTGCTTGAGGATTTATTTACGAGAATACATAAATGCAAAGAATACATAAATATTTCACTATACCTGGTACATTTCCTATGCACTGTAAAAAATCTGGTGTGACTGGCGCACAGCACACAACTTTCTCTTACCTTCGGTAATCGAAAGTTGTGTACTGTGCTTGTCACACCAGATTTTTGTGTCGACATGTATTTAGTTTCCGACAGTAGGGTACATTCGATTTTCAAGATATAAAATTTATAAGTGTGGAAAAATATTTATATTTTGTTACCATGGCAACCATTTCTCCTATCTTTTCTATGGAGTACAAGAGTAAAGTGGTCTTCAGAAGATTTCAATCACAAAATGAGAATATACATTTTAAAGAGAATATAAAAAATAATTGATTTTTGAATTTTAAAAAAAATCGTTGGAGCAAATTTTGAGAAAATCGAAAAAAACTGAAAAACTACATCAGTAAAGTACTAGTACTTTTGGGCCGATTTTGTTCAAAAGCTTCGTGTCACGTCCCATGAGGGTGCCTAACCTAAATATAAAATTTCAACCTCCTAGCTCTTTTCGTTCTTGAGATATTTTGTTCACAGACACACAGACACACAGACAGACACACACACACACACACACACAGACAGACCATGTCGCGAAAACCACTTTTTGGATTCAGGGGACCTCAAAACGTGAAGATCCATCAAAATCTCGACATCGAATTTTGACATGAATCCAATACTTTCTCTCTATATATATATTACATATATACATAGGTAAGAGAAAGTAAAATTTTTTGTTATTTTACAAATATTTAGGAAGCATATTTCCTATACAAAAATATACTAAATTTAGTAGGTCTTTGCAAAAACCATTTACAAACGTATTGTAATTTTCGAAAGTCGTTTGAAAATTAGAATGAAAATGTATTGTAATTTTAGAATGACATTTGAAAATTAGAGTGTAAATGTGTGGTAATTTTAGAATTCCTAAACTGCTTTCGAGAAAAAATACAATTTTTAACGAAAAATACTATACAATGTTTGTAAAATTACAATACATAGGCCTACTCTATTTTTCGAAGAAAATTGTAATTTTAAAATGCTTTTTTTGTTGATAAGAGAAGTGGCTGTTCAGCGATTAAAATGATGAAGGGAGAGAGGATGTCAGCCAAAAAGAAGCCTCTATCGATTAAAAATCTCTTTTCTTTTTTTGTTGTAAACATTTGTAAATTTAGTATTCCAAAACACATTAAAATTAAGATTTTTTTTTTTACAGTATGGGAGAAATCGTAACTTTAGGAAATAATAACTCATAAAGTTATAAGAACTTTCGGGACCCGAGTATTTTCATGGACTCTCCATAAAGTCCTCTATTAGAGTGCAAAATTTGGTTTCAAAAAATTGGTTAAACAGAGCGTGACAGACGGACGGACATACAGACGGGCACTCCGAAGATTCAATCAAACCACCAATTCCTATCAGAGACAATTTTATTGGCTAACGAGGATGCATCCTGTTCGTTTCGGCCGACAATAGGCCTTCATCAGAACCATATTTGTCTCTTCATCAATGATGAACGTATATAAGCTTATATATATACTGACAGTCTTTCAATCTTGGCCAGTACTATCGTTTCGGGCCCATTCGCCACAAATTAAAAATATAGCCCATATGCCTACGGCAATTCTCATATACATCTATATATGGTATATGGCAAACCTAATTATTTATTTTGATGACCAAGCTTGCATCCATCGAATGCAACAACAACTACAGTTTAAACGTCCAAAAAATAGGATCAACATCTTCCAGAAACGTGCGACGGGATTCAAAGCTTCATTAGCACTTGATGGCTGCCATCGTCTTTCTACTGCTACCAGAAATATCCAACGATTGCTTTATGCAAGTTGTGTTTACAGATGATCGTTCAATATACTTTTTTCACAGATCAGACTTTTTTATGACTATTATTTGACAGATTTTTTAACCATAAGGTTTTTGTCATTAGGCATAAAATTATTTATAGATGAGTTTTTATTATAAGATTATTAGTAAATCTGATTTTTCATACATACTTTTTGTTTAAAAAATCTGTCAAATTAGAGTCATAAAAAAATCTGGTGTGTGAAAAAAAGAATATTGTATTTATTAAAAACAAAAACTTGTATAATTAACAATCAAAAATAATTGTTTTGACATTTTAAAAATTCTTGTTTATATATATATATATTATATTATGTTCATTATAAAATTGATGAAGAGACAAATATGGTTCTGATGAAGGCCTAGTGTCGGCCGAAACGTACAGGACGCATGCATTCTCGTTAACCAATAAAATTGTCTCTGATACGATGATTGGTGGTTTGATTGAATCTTCCGACAATTCCCTAGATCCCGCCGAACAACAGCGAAATACCTAAAAAAAAAAAAAAAAAAACTACAGAAGAAATTTTAATATAGTGAAAAAACAGGTGTTACATCGTTTCTATATTTTTCATTTATTTATGTAAAATTCGCTTATAATATTATTAAAAGATAATCTAATTGAGAAATTGTCTCTTGTGTGTTTTAGCTTGTAACCGCACCTACTACGGAGATGTGGGACGCACCTACGAATTGGAAGTGCGTCGCCCCCGAGAAGATCGTCTCCCCTTTCTCTGCCATCTCAATTTCACAGCAGCTGGAGCCGACCTCGGCGACCTCGTCCAGGTAATCATCATCCGGATTTTAATTAATTTCCCATAATAACATTGGATGTTTATAGTTATTAGGATTTGATAGGATTAAATAGAAGCTCCTTTATGAATTTATATTATAATAATAAGAGGGTATTATTGAAAATTGGGAAATTCTTGTTATAAACTTTGAATGAACTTTGACTCTCAGTGAAAGGGAAAAAAATTTATTTCACTTGACCAATTATTTCACGAAATGCTCATTTGTTAGTTATATAATTAAATGAAATTTGTTTGATTTGTGAATACCAGAAACTAGAAAGTCGTTTGGACTGGGTTAGCAATCGAGTTTTTCATCTTTTTTTTTTTTGCACTGTCTGGAAGTGGGAGCGCCGTGACGTTAGGCAACCAAACCTGTTGGTCTGTCTGGTTGCCTAACTCTAAAGGTGCTCTCACACGCAACTCTCTTTTACTTTCTCCTACCTCAAGTTATTAATGGATTATGGGCAAGGGCGGATCCAGAGGTGTTTATCGGGGGGGGGGGGGGTAATCTGGTGTGACTAGTCGCACAGCACACTATTTTTTAAAATTTCGGTAATTTAAAGGCGCATTCTGTACTTGTTTGCCAGAATATAAATACAAATCAAATTTTTAAGTATTAATTTTTAAAATTTTACGTTAAAAATAAATTTTTTTGCGAAAAAAAGGTATTTTTTTAAATCTGGGGGGGTAATTATCCCCTTTACCCGGATACAAGGGGGGGTAAAGGGGATAATTGAACCCTGTTATGCAATGGTGTGTCAAAGACCAAACATCGAGTTTTGAGAAAATCAACAATAAAGTTTTTTGTTTACATTGGATTATATATAATTTTTCTTGTCAATTGTGCAAGTAACATTAAATATAAATTTTTTAGGACACATTTCATAAAAAATACTATTAATTAAAGCATTTGAAACAATATTCCGTGCTTAACTCAATTTTGAATTTTTTGGTCTTTGACGCACCATTGCATAACAGGGTCCAATTACCCCCCCCTCCCCCCCCTTGTATCCGCCCTTGATTATTGGTCCAAAAAAGTGGGTCCCAAATCATGGTCTGTCTGAGATTCGAAATATCTCAAGAATGAATTTAAGAGCTATGAGGTTGAAATTTTATATTTAAGTTTGGTACCCCCATTGACGTGATACGAGGCTTTTGAACAAAATCCGCCAAAGCGTACTAGTACTTTACTAATGCACTTTTTCAGTTTTTTTTTTTTGTATTTTCTCAAAATCCGCTCCAACGATTTTGTTTATAATTCATAAATCAATTCAAGGGTTGAAGAGGAAGGCAGCCTCTATTAAATTAAACTCCTTTTACGCAAAACGTTTCGGCCGATTTAATCTGCCATCTTCAGTTGCTTTGGCTAAACAAAAAATTATTATAAAATTTTTTTTTTTTTAAATTTATTTAGCTAAACAATAAAAAACGTCAATGTAAAGAATTTTTTAATTTTTTTTTTTTTTTTTTTTTTTTATTATAAGGTCTCGTTGCTGTTAAGCAATGCCAAGCACGGCGAAATCTGGGAATGGTGACCCCCAGAAATCAGCGTGTAGAACGTCCCCCGGTAGCCATCGGTATTATAAATTAATAATATATATATGTTAAATTAAAACCCTAATGGCCTCTGCAGCCTAAAAAAGGGGAATAAAAAAAAAAAAAATTATAAGGTCATCGGCCAAAAATAAATACTTTTGCGTATATCCGTTTATTTGTAAATATTTAGATTCCAGTGATATAGAATCATCTTCAGTACAATCAACAGATGTTTTTCAAAGATGATTCTATATCACTGGAATCGAAATATTTACAAATAAACGGATAATATGCAAAGTATTTATTTTTGGCCGATGTCCTTATAATAAAATTAATCATCCTTACGGCCATCTACAAACAATAAATAATATTTTGTTTAGCCAATTCAACTGAAGATGGCATGATTAAATCGGCCGAAACGTTTTACGTAAAAGGAGTTAAATTTAATAGAGGCTCCCTGCCTGGCTGCTTTCCTCATTTCAATTCTACACAGCCACTTTCTACATTAAATATAAATCAATTATTTTTTAGATGCTCTTTAAAAATGTATATCCTTGAAATTGTTTGAAGCACACTTTATTCTTGAACTTCATAGGCGCCCTCGGGCTTGGCGTAGCTGGTAGCGCGCCTGCCTTGTATACCAAGGGATGAGGGTTCGGTTCCCAGACAGTCCGTTGATTTTATTTAAGCCTTTTGGATACCAAATGGCATAAATAAAATACCTGATTTCCAATATGTATATTAATCAATAACGGATATCGTAAAAGTCTTATAGGGCCTAAGTTGCCGAAAAGGCTGGGTGAGTGTGAGTGTGAATGAGAAAAAAGCGTGAATGGTAATATATATATATATATATATATATATCAGCGGAAACTAAATATATGTCGTCACAAAAAATCTGGTGTGACAAGCACAGAACACTTACCAAAGGTAAGAGAAAAGTTGTGTGCTGTGCTTGCACACCAGATTGTTTTTTTAAGTTTAAATATTCTTTCACCCACTTTGTATGGCGATTATAAAAATTAAAGCATATGAACCCAAGGAGAGAAATTTCCGTATAATAAAATTTCTAATTTATGAGATTAGAGATTATATTTCGGATTGATTTATAATTTAATATTTTCTCCTTATCATATTATATCATCATCGTTTATTCAATTTTGCCAATGATGCCTGGTCTAAAAATTTCAATCGTTTCATTTTCAGATAAATTCATACTAAATTTACATTTAAATTACTTGCGTATTATCGGTGTCAACCGCACCGAGTATCTTATTCTATCAATCAATTTAAATTTAATTATTATTTATTTTGTTTATTTGTTTTTTTTTTTTTTTTTAATCAATCTGAGTTTTAATTGAATTATGCTACTCCTATTGTAGCATTCTTGAAACCCGGAAATATTTTTTCTCATACTAAAAAAATGTGAAGGTCAAAATGTGTCACTTTGACACCGCTTATCAACCTTCGTTTTTTTTTTTTTTTTTTTTTTTTCGATTCTCCAAAAACGGCTATGCTAACGAATTAATTTTTTTTTTTTTTTAAGACGAAGTAATTTAGAAGCCTATTCGCCTATTATTCATAAAATCGTGCCAGCAAGAAAACTTGTTTGTACGATAGGTGTCAAAAAATTAACAGGAATTATTAGAAAATTCTGCTTACTTTTATTCAAATTTCATTCAACCTACAGACATTCAAAGTATTCCCCCGAGGAGAAAATACAATGATTCTAGCGTCCACGCCACTGCTCAAAACACACCCTGAAGCCTCTTTTTGATAAAGTCTGTTGAGTACACCAAGAATTTTTGTTTTTATAGCTCTCGATCACTCTGAAAATGACGACCCCGAAGCTCTTTTTTCACAAATAGGTGTAAGTCTCACAGCGCTAGGTCCGAAAGTCTAAACCTTCAAAGTAATCTCCCAAGGAGAAAATACTGCCGATTCTAGCGTTCAGGAGCCACTGTTCCAACTTTCTCCATTTTTTGATTGTCTGTTTTGTACACCCGAAATTTTGTTGTTTAGTTGTCGATCACTCTGAAAATGACGACACCGAAGCTCTTTTTTCACTCCAGGAAATAGGTGTAAGTTCCACGGCGATAGGTGAATAAATTAATATGGCATCAACTCAATGCCTAATTCAGTGATTGTTTCTTGAGTACTGATGGCGCGATGTGCCGGTGTATTATCTTGGTGAAGAATTCATCCCACAGTGGTCTTTTTGTTGCAATTTTCCTTCAATACTTCAAAATTGTAATTCGCAGTAACATTACGTTGCTTAATTTCGGATGCACTCAACAGACTATCAAAAAGGGAGTGTTTTCAACAGTTTGGAATCGTTTTTATGGGGGTTGCGAAACCAAAGGGCAAGAGCCCTGAAAAAATTAGCACCAGCAAAATTGTTGAATTTGGAAATTAAATTTTAGATCTATTCAGCTAAATTAAATTAACTAAGATTGCAAATTTATACATTTGAATAAAAACCAACGTCCGACTTAATTCTTTCGCCGACTCATGGTCTTTGGCCTCGCATAAATATGAATCGATGACCACGAGGGGTAACTCTGGA
>JAKCPI010021828.1:0-36483 GCA_023213315.1 Euborellia annulipes | reverse complement strand
AAATGATTATACTTTTTCTTTTCTAATTGTAATATATATATTTTGATTTTTTTTTTATCTCCTGGGGGGGGGGGTTAAAACCCTAAACCCCCCTGGTTGCGCCTATGGTTTAGGGACATGCAGGACACACAAAAATCTCATGAAAGTTGGCCCAGTAGTTTAGGAACGCTTGCAGGACAAACGAATTGAGTCGAATGAAATTCCGTTCAGTGGTTTAGGAGCACATGCAAGACAAACAAATCCAATACAAATTCGTTCAGTAGTTTAAGAAAGCATGCAGGACAAACAAACACCCGTTGAAAATTCGTCCAGTACCGTAGTTTAGGAACTCATGCGAAGTTCACACAATAGTTTAAGATCGCATGCAGATCAAACAAATACCCTATGAAAATCCTACCTATAGTTTAGAAACGCATGCAGGACAGACAAAATCAAAGATCATTCAGTAGTTTAGGAACTCATGCAGGACAAACAAAACTCAAGAAAGTTCACACAATAGTTTAAGAACGCATGCAGGACAGACAAATACCCTATGAAAGTTCGGCCAATAGTTTAGGAACGCATGCAGGACAGACAAAAACTCGATCAAAGATCATCCAGTAGTTTAGAAACGCATGCAGGACAGACAAAACCCCCATAAAAGTCCGGCCAATAGTTTATAAACGCACGCAGGACAGACAAATACCCTATGAAGGTCCGGCCAATAATTTAGGAACGCATGCAGGACAGACAAAAACTCGATCAAAATTCATCCAGAAGTTTATGAACGCATGCAGGACAGACAAACAAATATTCATTTTTATATACAGTGCATATATAGATTATTTTTCAAGATCATCTAATAAAATGTGGAAATTTTACTTGGAAATTGCTAATAATTTCCTTAGCGAGAGAGAAATATACAAACAAGGCTATTAAAATACATATAAATGACAAAAAAAAGAGGATTGATTTATTCTTCTAATCATATTTACGTAAAAGGAAGTTTTTCAGCAAACTTAATTAATCAACTTGTTAACTTTTTAACTTGGTATCTTTTTAAGAAAAAAAAAATATTATTAGTAGATATCTATTTTTAATTTCCGGTCCACTCTGATTTACTTTTAATTAGTTTATTAAAAAAAAAAAAAAAAAAATGAAAGTTACAATCCAATTATCATTCGCCATATTTTTTCTTGATAATAATGTATGTCCTCCTAATATTTTCATGCTTTCTATATTTTATAATCAACAAATTTAAATATTCTTTGATTGATGATCAAAAAAAAAAGAGATGCAATATGCTTATTTCATCACCTCTATTATGTTTAATGATATAAAATTTTTTTTTTTTAATAACATCAATTTTTTTTTATTATATATTCTAAATCTCGCCATTTTTTTGATTAAAATGATATACAACACTTGTATTTAAATTTATTATAAATTAGTTTAAAAAATAATTTTAAGTTAAATATGAGAGCGTTATCCGCCATTTTTTTTTAAATAAAATCACAACACTTTTCAAATAATATTAATAATTTAATTATTAATTAATAATGTGAGATTTAAATTCAATATTAATTATTAATTATTAATATAACAGACAAAAAAAATGGAATATTTTTTTTTTTTATTGAATAATTATTGTGATATTTAATTACATTTTTCATTTCTCTCTAACATATGAACTCGGCAACTTCTTGACGAATTTTCATGAGGCTTTTTTATTTTTATTTTTATTTTTTTTTTTTTTTTTCAGAAAACTTAGAAATTTTGTAAAAAAATTATTAAGTAATTTTAACAAAAAAAAAAAAAAAAAAAAAAAACATTGTATAAATAAAATTAAATTTTAATTAATTAAATTAAATTAGGAAATATTAATAATTGAATAAAATTTAATTAAAAATTTTTTTATAAAATAATAATTGGGAGATTTAATTAATGTTAGAACTCTAAAACTACTTAACGGATTATTATGGGGAAAACTAGAAATTTAATTGCGTATTTGGTATTATGATCAAGTGTGATTTCAATAGAAAACAGTTAAGGAGAGAGGATAGCTGATTATTTTAAATAATAAAATAAATAAATTACCCTCATTTGTCACCCTATCTATTCATTTATTCTTTTCTATTAATATGAATAAATTAATATTTTTTTTTTTTTTAATGGAGTTCGTCATCGTATAATTTTTCCATATATTGAAATTCAAATTTCATTCTAACGGTGTTTTTGGAAAGAGAGCCTATGTTGGGTTATATTGTTTTATTTTATTGCTTGTTAGAAGAAAAATATAAACCGGTGTGCCAAATCTAGAACTATTAAAACGTAGGTCAATGCCAAATACCAGCTAATAGATAATCATAATTAAATGTAACGATTTATATACAAAATAGTTGATAACGAAAAGGAAAAAAATGGTAGAAAAACTAAAACGTTCCATGGTTTTTAATATCTGGGATTCTTGTCCTATTATAGTGAATGTCCCCAAGGGACGAAAAAAAAATTTATTAAAAAGGGTCTCCAGTAGCCTACTTTATCTTTTGAAAAAAAAAAAAAGCGTTACCTTCTATGATTCATTAAATATGACCTATAAAAAAACATTTAAAATAAATTCTTTTGAAGGTAGTTGCCTTGAGAAAAAAAAGAATCAACTTTGAAATAAAGACATTGCAATAATATAATACGTAGTTTAATAGGCAACTAACTAATAAAAAATTGTGTGATTACCGTGTTGTATTTATACAATTACAAGAAAAAAGGTTTTATTATCTTTTATATAAAAGTGGATTGTATTTACTCTCTAAAAACGCAGTTAATACCTATTTTCATTGCATTACTAATGAATGTTAATAAATTAAAAGTATCTCAGAACCTCCACCATGCATTACAATTGAATCTGAATCCTCAACGCGAATAAATGAAAATTATCTCAGCTCCTCCACCATGCATTACTATTGAATGTGAATCTTCAACGCGTATAAATGTATAAATGAAAAGTATCCCAGAACCTCCACCATGCATTGCTATTTAATGTGAATTTTCAACGCGTATAAATGAAAAGTATCCCAGAACCTCCGCCATGCTTTACTATTAAATGTGAATCCTCAACGCGTATAAATGAAAAGTATCACAGAACCTCCACCATGCATTGCTATTTAATGTGAATCCTCAACGCGTATTAATGAAAAGTATCCCAGAACCTCCACCATGCATTGCTATTTAAAGTGAATTTTCAACGCGTATAAATGAAAAGTATCCCAGAACCTCCACCATGCTTTACTATTGAATGCGAATCCTCAACTCGAATAAATGAAAAGTATCACAGAAGGGAGGCTGAACCTCGTACCAGACTCCAGAGAAAAATTCACTTGTCGGGCCCGGGAATCGAACCCGAGTCTCCGCGGCACTTCTCCAGACGTACTAACCACTCCTCCGCAAAGAGTCTAGACATCTGAAGACGGCTCAATATAGTTTTTCCCTCAACCATCCACTTTTCTTGCATCCTCAAATTGCCAGATATTGGGGATTAGATTATCTTTCACTTTCTTATCCCAGAAGAAGACTTTTAGTAAGAAGAACTCGAAACCGAGTTCAGATCCATAATCTGCAGTTTATTCCTCTTAGGGATAAAAGGATCAGATCATTGTGTTAACTAACTCTGTTAACCTCCTCTCAAAAAACTTCACAAAATACAAAAAAAGACTCCTTATTAATCTCGACTCAACAAAATACACATTCATTAGAGAAAATCAATAAACATCTAATCATGACAAAGTCCCAAAAATCTCCCTTTGATCCATCTCCCTTATCCCATGACGTCACCATCTCTTCTCTCTTCTTACAATTGCTAGTTGTTAAGGAAATTTCAAAAAAAAAAAAAAAACTTTTAGACATCTGAAGACGGCTCAATCCAGCTTTTTCCCTCACCCATCCACTTTTATTCCAACCTCGAATTGCCAGATGCTGGGGTGTGTGTGATTATCTTCCACTTTCGTATCCCAGCAAGAAGAACACGAACACAAGTTCAGATCCATAATCCGCAGTTTATTCCTCCTAACCAAAAGATATTAAAGGATCACTTTTAATAAATAATTGACAAAGTTTTTTTTTTGTCGTAAATAATACTCCCTCCTTCTTTCTCTCTCCATCCATATCATTAAAGGTCAAACTAAGGATTAAATTATTATTTTGATGCTATCTATTTTTTTTTGTTTTTTCGTAATCTGATATCGATGTCAATATAAGAACGTATTTATTTTCTTCAAGAGGAAAGAGGCCTCAAGCGATATTCATCGTGAGTGAAGACAAAAGGCGGAGGAGGAGGAGGAGGAGGAGTAGAAGGAAGAATGGATGGCTTGACTGGCCATGAACCTCACATCATCTTCTCTTTTGCCTGAGGCATGAGAGGTAGAGAGAGAGAGAAAGAGATAGAGAAAACAAAAAAAAACAAAAGCAGTAGTCTATCGGTCTGTTTGCATATGAATTACGTACGTTACGATATTGAATGAGAACATTGAACTCGGGAATCTAAAATTTGGAATGGTAAAGACCATTTATTAAATAATCTATATCAGTGATTCTCAACCGATGTGCCCCGACAAAAAAATCAAAAAAAATAAAATAAAGAGGCGGGAAAAAAACAAAGTTTTGCAAAAAAAAAAAAAGGTAAAATGTTAAAAACGAAACCGACAAAAATATTCCGCAAGGCGGATTCCCTAAAAAAAAGGGGGCCGGGGAGTTTTTCTGGGGGAAATTTCTTTCCAAAAAAAAAAAAAGAAAAGGTAAAATGATTTCCAAGCAAAGGAAAAATTTCGTTAGTGAGGAAAATTTTCCGCAGGGTAGAAAAAATTTCGTTTTGCTAAGGGAAAGAACAAAAAGGAAAGGTGCCCCTAGTGTGTATGTAATGTTTATTCCCACCTTTGGTGTGCTCTGGACTTCAAAAGGTTGGGAAACACTGGTATAGAGTATAATTACCTGAAATAACGTACAATACTTTATTCAAGAAACAGTTCAAGTAGAATTCCAGCAATTCTCGAAAGTTTACTTTGAAGTTTGCAAGGTGGACGTGCTGATTTTTAAAAAATTATTTTTCAGAAAATTTATTAGCTGACAACTGATGGGTCACACTAGATGACCGAAACTGTACATTGCCAATCAGTTGTCAGCTAATAAAAATAATTGTTTAAAATTATTTAAAAAATCTGCACGTCCACCTTGCAAACTTCAAAGTAAACCTTCGAGAATTGATGGTACAATACTTTATTATAAAGTACGGGTGGCAACCCTAATCATAAATAATATATATAATAGCAGAGTGTCCATTCGGCGGTCCTTCGCCTTGTTCTTAATCAAGTTCCGCAATTTTTCTGTAAAGTCGTTTCAAGCAATAAAATATATTATACTGTATATTAAAGAATCCCACTCTCTTTTCTTAGAAAAATTTATATATATATATCACTGCGGAGTGTCCGTTTGTCTGTCTGTCTTTATCTAAACTGAGTCCCATCCCTCTAAGTAAAAAGATTATTATTATTTAAAATTCCTATCGAGATCCCCGTTTATTAACCCGAGGTGCTTTCGTGCACGGGGACACACAGCTCAAACCTAACCGGCCTCTGGCTGTAGCCATCTACCGGCACCCCGTGAAGTTACGTTATTTCCTCCTCCTGCTTTCGTTTCTAGCTAGTGAACTAATCCTTATTTTTGGTTCCTTTTATCCAACTTCTTCTATGCTAGGGAGGATGCCCTAGTTGAGGAGGGACTCCCTCAGCACCGACTCCTTTCAAAGAATGCATCATTGAGAGGGAAGCTTCATTGTGTCCCGTCTACATGACGGGATGTCACAGCAACTCCCTCTCCTCGTAGAGTTTCCTGGGGGCGACGATATCCAATATTCAAATCCAGTGCCTGCTTGAGGATTTGTTTACATTATATAAATATCTATATTTAATGAAAAATCCCGCATGTCTAGGGTTTGAACAAGGATTCTCTTTGTAAAGCCGACACACTAGCCCGCCACGCCAGCGAGGAGCCCCTCAATGAAAAAGAAAATAAAAATTTTATTAAATAACAATTTTTAAAAATTTCATTTAAGAGATTTAATTAATTTTAATTGGCTTTAATTTTTCATTTGGCTTTAATTTTTTTTATAGAGCAAGAATAAACTCAATGCTTTCCAATGGGCAATTTATGAATTTTCTGGAATTTTTTCTCTCGTTAATGTGCAAGCGCCTAAATTACTTTTTCAGTGGAAATATAAAAATACAACGTTTCTGCATTGTTAAATTGGCGTATTTATTCGACCTTTGTGATTCATTTTTGTCGGGCAATATTAAAGACAAAGTTTACTAAGATAATCCTAAAACCATCGCTGAGTTAAAAACAGCTACTCATTTTACGAAAAGTTTTGCAATTTAGTTGAAAAAGAAAAAAAGAAAAAAAATTTATTTACTCCTCATTGCTGTCTGCCTGTCGGTCTGCTGTTTGCTCTTTTTTATTTTCTAAATCACATGCCATGGGAGCTCATTAATCTTAAAGGGGGGGGGGGGCAGGGGGAGGACTTGTCTGCCTTCCCACCTGTTTGGTCAGATTCTATATTTTAATATTCATTATGAGAAAATGGGCCGTCGGGGAAAGCAGCGCTCTCTGACCGATAATCAAAATCAAAACAAAATCATAACAATTCTAAAATTGAATTAAAATCAGTCATTTGATTAGAAAAATAAAAAAAAAAACTAAAAAGAAAAGAAAATCAAAAATTAAAAGAACCAATAACAATTAAATTCAAAGAGAATCTAACTCAAAGAATAATTATTATGATACAGAAAGATGTAGATCATATATATTAATATATATATAAATAAGAAACAATTCAAAAATTTAATAAACAATTTTATCCGCCAAGACACATATTAATACAATAGTTGACAATAGAAAGCAACAAAATTATAGAGTATAAAGAATATATATGATGTGGTCAGATATTTACTATTTAGAGAAAAATATATAGAGGAAAATTCTGACAAGATAGACAAGTTGGTTTTATAATATGTTCAATGTTCAATGAACAAAAATACAAATTAAGCGCTGATTGAATTTATTCAATTTCGAATTACATTATCAGAGCAATTGTATAAAAAAAAAAAATATATTTTTATATCTTGGTCAAAGTTTCTTTGTATGATGTTTTGATAAAATTGCTCTGATGATAATGTAATTCGAAATTGAATAAATTCAATCAGCGCTTAATTTGTATTTTTGTTCATTGAACATATTATAAAGATAAAACCAACTTGTCTATCTTGTCAGAATTTTACTCTATATTTTTCTCTAAAAATTATAGAGGACAATTGTTGATTTGATTAATTATAAAATTATTAATTGTTTGAAAATATATTTCAAGATAAACATTAAAATTATTTAAATTTTTCGAAAAAGAACTTAACAAATAAAAATAAAATAAAGAAAAATTAATTAATTAACTAAGAACAATTAAATTCAAAGAGAATCTAATTCAAAGAATAATTATTATTACTCAGTTCAAAGAGATGTAGAGTGTATATATGCCAATGAAAAAAATAACCTCTAACAATACGAATAATTAACAAAGAATAACCAGGATAAAAATCTAGTTGGCGATGGAAATAAAACAAACAGAAAGCGATCAAACTACAATTGTCAATTCAACAACAGTAAGTAAATAAGAATTTTACATAAATTCATCCACATTATATTGACAATCAAATAAATTTCAGATGCTTAAGAAGCTTTCAAAAACCGGAAAGTAAATAAAGCAGCTCAAAGGAATGGTTGCCTATTTTCAGGCGAGTACATTTTCAAGTAAGAATTTTTATAGATATATTTTAATAAATTAATTAATAAAAATTAAAAAAAAAATAATAATAATATATATTCAAATAACAATACCAATTAAATTCAAAGACAATCTACACATTTGTTTATTTTTGCTGACAAGTCGAGGTTAATTAAAAATAAACAAAAAAACAATTGAATTAATAACAAATTGTTACAAATAATAAACTAATATTCTAATAAGGTGATGAAGGCGTGCTTTTAATAATAAATCAATCCTCGTTAAAAAGAAAGTGAAGTGTAAAATTAAAACAAACATTGGAAGTTAATTATTTATTTATTTATTTATTTTTTTTTTTTGCATTCCTAAATTGGTATTAAAGTGAAGTGAAATAGTTCAAAAAGGTCAACATCAATTAATCCCAAGCTCGGTCAGTCGTATTATATGCAAATCAACAGAGAGAGAAAGAGAGAGAAAAAAAGAGAGTGGAAAATAATAATAATACGATTATAAATTAAGAGCCAAGTACATTTATACTTGTAATCGTTTTTTTTTTTTTAATACTATTCATAAATTTCTATTTTATTATTAGCCTTATAGGGAAAATAGAGAAATGACAGGAAAAAGAAAACAAATAAAACTGTGACAGTCCAAAGGATATTAAAAGTTTCTTGGCATAAATTCATTCATAAGTATATATATCTTCTTCTATCTTCGCCTTAATCCCGCGATGTGGGGTCGGCGGGAAAGGGGCCTGCGGAATGGGTTATTTACGACCGGAAGAAATAGAACAGGCCGGCCCGTCGCACGGTCTGTTGAAAATATTGAAGGAAGGGACAGACATATAAAGAACAGAAGGACTGTCAGTCCCAGCTCGGGTAGCTCGTGGTCGCCATTCACGTACCCACAAGACGTGGGCCCCTGAGCAAAAGAAATCTATCTATATATATATAATTCGCTAATATCGGTCTGTCTGTCACGCTCTATTTAGGCAACTTCCCTTTAAAATTTTGAAAAAATGAAATTTTATATACATAAAGAGAACCTTCTAGGGATTACAGGAAAATTGTTTTCATCCCGAAATTCCTAAAATTTTTTGAGTTATTAATTCTTAAAGTTAGGATTTCTCCGATAAGAAATGCAAGCTTATATAGAAATATTTATGTATTCTTTGCATTTGTGTATTCTATGAATGTAAACAAATCCTCAAGTAGACACTAGTTAGGAATATAGTAATGATAATTTTTTTTTTCATAATTAAGAAAAGGCTAGGGTCCACCGAGTCAGCTGGAGGTGGTCCAGGGGGTGAAGCCTCTCGGCTAGTATATATATATTTGGGGTCCAGACATTTTTATTTAAGTCATATGGTATCCAAATGGCTTAAATTAAATCATCGGACTGCCTGGTATAGAGCACTAGCACGCTACCAACTACTCCAATCCCGGGGGCACTTTTAATATTTAAATAGGCTAAATATCACAACAATAAAATTAAAAAAATTAATTAAATAAATTATTTATTATTATTCTTTGTTAAAGTGAGTTCGCTGGTGTGGAGGGCTAGGGTGTCGGCTTCTACAAAGAAGATCCGTGTTCAAATCCTGGGCTTACGGGATTTTTCATTAAATAAAAATATTTAATGTAAACAAATCCTCCCAAATGGCTTAAATAGAAATGCCTGGACCCCCAATAGATATTATCATATATAACGGTTATCGTGAAATCTTATATGGCCTAAGTTGCCGAAAAGACTGTGTGAATGTGTGAATGTGAATGAGAAAAAAGTGTGAATGTTTAGAAAAAAAAAAAAATCCTCAAGCAGGCACTGGATTGGAATAATGGATTTCACCATAATAGCCCCCAGGCAACTCTACGAGGAGAGGGAGTTGCTGTGATATCCCGTCCTGTGGAAGGGACGTAAAGAAGGCTCCCTCTCGGTGATCCATTCCTCGAAAGGAGTCGTTGCTGAGGAACTCCCTCCTCAAACTAGGACATCCTCCCTAACATAGAAGTGGTTGGATAAAAAGGAACCAGAAATAAGGATTAGCTCAGTAGCTAGAGCCGAAAGCAGGAGAAGGAGTTAGAGATAGGAAATAATGTAACTTCACAGGGTGCCTGTAGATAGATGGCCACTGCCAGAAGCCGATAGGGTTTGAGGTGTGTGTCTTCGTGCACGCAATTTATTGACAAATAAACGGCGATCCCGATAGGAATTTCTAATAAATAAAAATATGAATATTTATTAATTCAAACAGGCGAATAAAAGGTAGATCAGATAAAATAGAAAAAAAGGTTGATATTTAAATTAATGTTAGACATATTTTCTTTTTTTTTAATTAAAATCATTATCATCAACATCATCACCTACTTATGCATCATTTCTTACTCTCCATTAAACTTCAAGTACTTATTTATTTATTCTTGGCCTGAAATCTACTTTAAATATGAATTTCTCTTTAAAAAAAAAAAAAATTTAAATAAATTAAAAATAAAAATAAATCAAATTGATTTATTCTTGATTGAAATAAAATTTTAGGATATCGGAAAAATATCGTGTAAATGTCAAGATCTCTTAATATTTATATATAATAAAAAAAAAGGATTGATTACATCATATTTTTTGTTTTTTGTTGTGTTGCATTTGTTTAAATTGAAATTACTTAATAGCGGATGTTGTTCCTCCTATCTATTCTTTCTTTTGTTTTGTCCTATTCTTTCAATTTCCCAAAGGAATTTATAAAAATAAAAAAAAAAATAATCAAGGCCGCAGAGTGGGGAGTATAGATTATAATTTTTGTTATATTTGACTGTTGGCCATCTCACCACTTTTTAATTCACTAATAATACTTTCTCTAACAAACCTGTGGGTGTTATTTATTGGAGAGGCCAAATATCCCATGGCCCCCAGGAATCGAACCCAGGACCTCCAGCCCTCCAGTTTAGAAAATGCTCGTCAAATACACAGAGCAAACAAAACCAATTTGTAAACAATTCTTGTTTCAAAACTTATCAAATCTTAACTACCTTCAAATATTTTATATACAATTTACACAATATATAATATTGAATTAATACTGATTTTTTTTTCGTGCGGTGTTTAACGAATCCCTCTTTGAGAATCGTTAACCTTCTTAAATTATTTTCTAAAGATAGATGTTTTTTTTTTTTTTACTACACTATCTCGAGTCGCGTAAGATTTTAACAGTTTCAACAATAGTTCATATCCTACCGCTTTTTTGATGCGATTTGAATACGGAATACAAAAAACGTCTCACAATATTTCATCTAGGGTAAGAAAATGTAAAATATAATAATTTACTCTAGCTAAAAAAAAAAAAACCAAAATGATTTATAAATACCCTAAAATAATCTTAAATTTTTCAAATTTTTGAAAAATTTTTCTTGAACCACCCCCCCCCCTCCAATCAAAAATTTCTGGCTACGCCTATGCTAGAAGCATTATTATGAAAAATTAATTTGAAGATTAGTAAGTAGTTTTATTCTTGGTCTCTTCAAGATGGTGTTTGTTTTTTTTTTTTTTTTTTTTAAACATTCACACTTTTTTCTCAATCACACTCACACTCACACACACACATTCACACAGTCTTTTCGGCAACTTAGGCCATATAAGACTTTGACGATAACCGTTGTAATTAATATATCAATTTGGGGTTCAGGCGAAGATGGTGTTTGAAAAATAAATAAAACAAATTTTGTTAAAAATTATGTTTTTTATATCAGAGTATTCTTTTGGACATCTGGCTTACAAGTCTGCGCAAGATACACTTGTTTCGGCACCATGAATTGCCGTCTTCAGAGTCAATTTAACTCTCCACTAAACATCTTTTTTACTATAGAGGAAGCGAATTTTAACAATCATAAAATATATAAACCTTCAATCTGCTTATGCGAATTTGCAAGTAACATTAATTTCAATTTCTTTTAATCAATTCCTTAATATAATGCATTTTTATTCCAATAGAAATGTCAAGTTCCCTTATTATTATGAAACAGGTGGGCAATATCCTCTAAGCGACACAGACAGAACTGCAGAAACTGAACGATAAACTGATGAAACTGTGCAGTTTATCTGTGCTAAAGTAGAAACTTGCTGGCCTGGACAAAATCCTGAGTGAACTACTCATTTTTCTCAGTTTATTGCTCAGACATGACGTCACACGTCATGTCACAGCAACTCTCCTCGTAGAGTAGCCAGAGGGCTATTATGGTGAGATCCAATATTCCAATCCAGTGCCTGTTTGAGGATTTGTTTACATTAAATAAAAGGCTAAAAAACAATTAAAGGATGTCCTCGGGCCTGGAGTAGTTGGTAGCAGGCCTGCCTAGTATACCAAGGGTCATGGGTTCGGATCCCAGGCAGTCCGATGATTTTATTTAAGCCATTTGGTTACCAAATGGCTTAAATAAGAATGCCTGGACCCTAAATATATATATATTTTAAAAATAACGGTTATCGTTTAAAGTTTTATATGGCCTACAGGTAAGTTGCCGAAAAGACTGTGTGTATGTGTATGTGAGTGTGAGTGTAAAAAAAAAATAAATAAATAAAGGATACTTTTATTTGACACTCTACATTTTTTCTTACCTTTAATCATCAATGGACTTGGAGGTGACAACCCTAACCTCTACCCACAAGGGAATTTTGTTTTTGTTTTTTAAATAACACTATATTATTAGCCATACGATAATTTCTCTTGTTTTTAATTTCCCATAAAAAAAAAAGTTGAAAGTAGATAATTTCTATTTATTAGATTAATAAAATTTGCTCTATAAAGTCACTAAAAATGAAATTATCGTTATCAACCATGAAAGTGCTCTCCTCTCTCTCTTGGCCTTTATGTTTTTAGACCTAAAAGAAATTTATTCTACATCTCCATAAGAGGGGAAAACAAAAATGACCGCGAGTGACATTTTTCTTTTAATTGGAAAAAATAACTATTATTATCATCATCATCTCGTTGGTTGCTTACAAACACAAAAGAAAGTTGTTAAATACGTCTCGTTTAATGCCAAATCTGGTAATTATATGATTACAAGAAATAATAAATTGGAACCGGTTACAAAATTGGATTTCGAGTAAACTTTCATTTAAGATTGACTTTTATAAAAACTAGGCCTACCAACAACAACAACAACCTGTAGAAATACAATTTTGTATATAACACATTTACTAAAAAAGATCCCTCGATACCCTTATATAAATATTATATAGAATCCCTCATTTATCCTAAAAACAAAAAAAAATTTGGTGTGAATGGCATCAAAGAAAGTTGTGTTCTGTGCTTGTCACCCCAGATTTTTGTGACTACATATATGGGGTCGTCTACATATTACGTAACGCGTTAGGGGGAAGAGGGGTCTGGGGAAAACTACTAATTGTGACATGGGGCCGGGGTTTCCTTAACTGTGGCATAACAATTCGAATTTATAAAATTTTTTGAGTTCGAAAAAATGGAACTAATTGTGACAGGGAGGGGAGGTGGAGGGTCTAGAGCAGGGTTTCCCAACCTTTTGAAGTCCACGGCACCTCAAAGGTGCGTTGGGAATAACATTACACACTAAGGTCACCCTTCCTTGAATTAAAAAAAAATTAAATTTAATTGATATATTAAATAATAAGTAACGTACACCATAATATAGTAAACTTTAATTTTTTTGTTTATCCCAAAATCTCGCGGCCCCCTTGGGTGCCGGGGCACACCGATTGGGAACTACTGGTCTAGAGCCTTGCAATCTATAAAAAAGGCCAAATGTAAGAGGAAAAAAAAATGAGTGATTATTTGAGTCACGAGGGAAAATTTGCTAAATAAAAGCAAACGTGTGGGGTCATAGATTGAAGGAAATAAAGAGAAGGAGAAGGTGGGCGGGGCCTCGCCAAGACTTCGTCTAATCTCGCCTTTCTCCGCCGTCGCTGGGAACACATTTTTTGTTACGTTACAGTTTCTCCCAATTCACCATGCGTAAAACCGTTAAATAACTTGGTTTCAAAAAAAAGAAAAAAAAAAAGGTAAAATGATATGAATTTTGTATAGGAAATTTTAAGAAAAAGTTTAAAACGAGTTTTGGTTTCGGGTGAGGGTGGGGGGTAGTCATATGTTGTGACAATATTTGTAGGGAGGTTTGTTAGTATGTGACTAGCTGTGACATGGGGGGGGAGGGATTAGAATATCGTCAAAAAAGGCGTTACTTAATATGTAGACGACCCCTATTTACTTCCCATAGATATATTAGAATTGAAGATATAAATTTATCTGGGCTCGCTGGTGTAGTGTGCTAGGGTGTCGGCTTTTACAATGAAAATCCCTGTTCAAATTCTGGGCTTGAAGGATTTTTTCATTAAATAAAAATATTTATTTAATGTAAAGATATCCTGGAGCAGTTACTGGATTGGTATGATGGTTCTGACCACAATAGCCCCCTGGCAACTCTACGAGGAGAGGGAGTTGCTGTGACATCCCGTCCTGTGGAATGGACGTAAAGTAGATTCCCTTTCAGTGATGCATTCTTCGAAAGGAGTCGATGCTAAGGGAGTGCTTCCTCAAACTAGGACATCCCAGCTAGCATAGAAGAGGTTGGATAATAGGAACCGGGTGGGACCAACCACTTTTTTAGGTTCTCAAAACATGTATTTCCATCAAAATCTCTAGGTAAGAGAAAATAAAAATTAAGATTAAACAAATACGCCTGTTAACTAAGCAACCAGTCGGTCTTTCCTTAACCCGAAATAAATCAATTTATAACGAAGATCTCTGAGAATTAAATTATTCCATTAATCCAGGTGTCTCCAGGACTCAAGGCCAGTCGGAATCGGGCCAATGTGGCTAATAGATTATAAATACAAATATATTTTTTTTTTCATTCAGGAGAAAATACTAATAATAAAAGTAATAAAGATAAGATAAAACTTTCTTTCGTCTCTAAATTATTATCCATCCATTTTTACTTTGTTTTTTTATTATTATTATTTATTTTTGTATTATAATAATCATATTTTTATATGAATTATAAGTGAGAGTATATAACTCTAATTTTAATATTTAATATCTTTAACGTTATATTATTATTAAGTCTTGAAAAACTCTGTTACACTTTCTTACTCCTTAATGGTTTATTTTTTAATTTTGAAAAAAGGAAATCAAGCTCTTAATCAAAATTGGGCAAAGAGTACTAACACTTTACTGATTCACTTTTTTAGTTTTTTGCGATTATCTCAAAATTCGCTCCAACGATTTTGATTAAAATTCATAAATCAATTATTTTTTAATAGGGGCTAGCTAGGTGTTGGCTTCTACAAAGAGGATCCCTGTTCAAATCCTGGGTGTGAGGGTTTTTTTCATTAAATAAAAATATTTATTTAATGTAAACAAATCCTGAACCAGGCACTGGATTGGAATATTGGATCTCGCGACAACAGCACCCTGACAACTCTACGAGGAGAGGGAGTTGCTGTGACATCCCGTCCTGTGGAAGGTTTCCTCTCAGTGATGATTTCTTCTAAAGGAGTAGGTGCTGAGGGAGTTCCTCCTCGAACTAGGACATCCTCCCTAGCATAGAAGAGGTTGGATAAAAAGGAACCAGAAATAAGGATTAGTTCACTAGCTAGAGACGAAAGCAGGAGGAGGAGTTAGGGATAAGAAATAATGTAACTTCACGGGGTGCCGGTAGATGGCTACAGCCAGATGCCTGCTTGAGTTTGAGGTGTGTGTCTTCGTGCACGAAACCACCTCGGGTAAACAAACAGGGATCCCGATAGGAATTTCAAATAATAATAAATATTATTATTTAATGCTCTTTGAAAATATATATTCTCATTTTCCCATTGAAATCTTTTGAAGCACACTTTACTCCGTTACTTCATATGAAGCCCTCGGGTTTAGTGTAGGTGTTAGCGTGCTGAACTTTTATACCAAGGGTCGCGGGTTTGGATCCCAGGCAATCCGAGGATTTTATTTAAGCTATTTGGATACCAAATGGCTTAAATAAAAATGCCTGAACCCCAAATATATATATATTATTACTAAATTAAGACTATCGTTTAAATCTTAAATGGCCTAAGTTGCAGAAAAGACTGTGTATGTGTGAGTGTGAATGAGAAAAAAAAGTGTGTTAAAAAAAAAAAAAAAACTGGCGGAACCTAATTTAATGTCGACACAAAGCACAGCACCGAAGGTAAAAGAAACTTGTGTGCAGTGTGACCAGTCGCACCAGATTTTTTTTCCTGATAGAAGAAGTATTTTGTATACAAAACGTGTGAATACGATTTAAGATCTATTTAATAACTTATTTAAGAAAGAAGGGGATCAATAAATCTGCTCCTACAGTTGTTTTTTTTTTTTTTTATCTTCTCTTAAATAAAATAATAAGAGAATATAATTAAAGAAATTTAAGTTGGGAATTTCGCATCAAATTAACTACTGCATTTTTTTTTTAGGGTCGCCTCGGAAATGAAGTATCCTTTGTCTCTCTCTCTCTCTCTCTCTCTGCCTTCCTGATCTTAATTTGATAATTGTTCATAAGAGGTAAGGTACAATAATTAATTCACGTCTCATCTTGAGAGAGAAAATAGACTACAATTTAATATGTTTGGGTTGTCATCAAGGGTGGATCCAGAGGTGTTTCTCGGGGGGGGGGTACCCCCGGTAATCTGGTGTGACTCGTCGCACAGCACACTATTTTTTCTTAATTTCGGTAATTTAAAGGCGCATTCTGTACTTGTTTGCCAGAATATGAATAAAAATCAAATTTTTAAGTATTAATTTTTAAAATTTTACATTAAAAATAAATTTAAAAAAAAAAGTATTTTTTTCAAATCTCATGGGGGTAATTACCCCCCTCCCCTTGTATCCGCCCTTGGTTGCCATCCATACTTTATAATAAAGTATTGTAAGTTATTTCGGGTAATTATACTCTATACTTTACAAGAACAATAAAGTACCCAAAAATACTTTATTTTCCATGATTTTAATTTTTCTGGGATTCAAAAAAGTTTGGCTCGTAAGCGTAAAACGGAATTTTCTACTCGCAGCAAGTACAGTAGAACCTCGCTTAACGAGCACCTCTCATAACGAGCAAAATAAATTGTAAAAGAATGACTCGCTTAACGACCTACTTTTCGTATAACGAGTATAAAACATGGACTCGTCAAAATAAAAGTTTGCCCAATTAGTTTATAATTTGGCTTTTATATATATAATATTTCCGCACTTTTAAATTTAGTTATTACAATTAAAAAAAAAATAATAATTTAATTTAATGTAGCATCGTAGTAATATAACAGATCTCGCTATATAAATAGAAATATTTCAATATTTATTTTATTTTTTTTTCAATGCCGGTTTTACGGAGCATCCAGCAGCAGCAAAAGAAAGGTCACACGTCAACTCCGCCCATGAATTTCAAATTAGATAGAAAAAAAAACAATGAGATGTAAGAGACGTATTTAGGCCTATAAAGAATAAATATTCATTTCAATTTCATTTATTCAATTAAATTTGTCAAATAAAATTAAAGATCAAATTTATATAATTATTTTTTTAATAATTATTCTTTTTATTTTTTTTAATTTTAATTGTTTAACAAAGAAAATAAGAGATGTAGAAATATATAATTATATATCAATATACAGCTTTTTACAATATAGGTACACAAAAATATCGTAACATTTTGTTTCTTCTTCAGAAGGCTGCTCTAATCTATCTTAATGAAACTGTGATTTATTAAACATTTAATATAATATCATTTCTAAGTAAATTTAACACAAATCCATATCATTTTAATAAATAATTACAATTTAAATAAAACCAAGACAAAAATGTCGATTTTCAATTTGAGGGACAAAATCAACATAATCTGGATATGTTTTGTTGGATATTAATTAGAAATTTTGTTTTTATAAGAATTTCCAATAAAATAGACAGAGGAAAAACTGAAAGATAATTTTAAAATTTTTGGTAATTATGCGTAAAAAAACATGTAACCAAGTATTTATTAATTTAAATAAGCTAAAATGTAGGTACCGCCGGGAGTCGCACCGGATCTGTCCATTTACGCTCAACATGCCCTACTAAGGCTGAGCCGAGCCACAGTATTGTGGACGGATATCTTATAAAGTACAAGAAACAAGTAAGCTGGAACGATAGAATTAAGATTCTGGCGAAGAAATTAACCAGCGACTGCTTTCCAAGTTAAAATAAATTATTTGCAGATATTTCCGGTACGCCTAACGCAAACCATCCTCAGAGCATCAAATTATACGCTTGTGGAGGGTTTTACAAACTTGAAAATGCATGAGAAGCCATTCTATAAATGGTTAGGACAAATATCTGATGCTACTTACAATTCACTGAAGGACTGTATGTTTTTAAACATACACAAATAATGTGTATCATATGTATATAAATACTATTTTTCCCTCAGGGACTTGGGGCTCGCTGTAGTGATCTAGGATGTCGGCTTCTACAAAGAAGATCCCTGTTCAAATCCTTGGCGTAAATAAAAATATTTAAAATCCTCAAACAGGCACTGGATTGGAATATTGGATCTCACCACAAGAGCCCCCAGACAACTCTACGAGGAGAGGGAGTTGCTGTGACATCATGTCCTGTGGAAGATTCCCTCTCAGTGATGCATTCTTCGAAAGGAGTAGGTGCTTAGGGAGTCCCTCTTCAACTAGAAAATCCTCCATAGCATATAAGAGATTGAATATAAGAAGCCGGTTGGAACCAGAAATAAGGATTGGTTAGTAGAGAAGAACGCAGGAGGAGTTAGAGATGGGAAATTATGTAACTACACGGAGTGCCGGTAGATGGCTACGGCCAGAGGCCGGTTGGGTCTGAGGTGTGTGTCCCCGAAAGCATCTCGGGGAAATAAACTGAGATCCCGATAGGAATTTCAAATAAAAAAAAAAAAATCCTCAGGGACTTGCTTATCAGATGTTGTCCCATCCATTTATAGAATGCCTTCTGATGCAATTTTATAAGCTTGTAAAACGCCCCATAATTTGATTCACTGAGGATGGTTTGCGTTAGGCATACCGAAATATATGCAAATAAATTATTTTAACGTGGAAAGCAGTCGATGGTTATTTCCTCTCCATAACCTTATCTTATAAAGTGTTATTTAGTTTCATGATATAATAATACATCATTGATTATCCTTACGTTTAATTTCTCATTTAATCAATCAAATCAAAAAAAAAAAAAGTGAAAGTCAAGATCAAGGTTCAAATTATTATTAATATTAAACAAATCGCCCTCTAATTCCAACTTCCCTCCGCTAAAAAAAAAAATTAATTAAGGTTATTAAAATTATTAAAACACTCTCTGTTTCTATATATATATTAATTTTTTTTTTGTTCAAGGACCAGAGAGGTAACTAATTAGGCAACGCCTCTCTCTCTCTATTAATTGGATATTTCGACAAAGTTTCTTAATCAATACACTAATAAATTAGAAAATATATAATTTTATTTATTAAATATAAGGTCAAAGTAATAATTTAGAATAAAAACTAACCGCATTTGGCGGGATTTGCGTCTACCCCCCTCCAGCCCGCCTGAGGCGGACCCTCGCCTTAATCAAGTGCCGCAATTTTTTTAGGCAATTAATAATAAAAATATAATAACATCGTCTGAAAAGTTTGTAGGATGACAGATAGATGGCACTACAAACATTGTATCCATATTATTTTTAGGGACTTCCAACTGTCAAAATTTCATGACGATACTATTATTAGTTTGCAAGTTATTGTGACGCTACTTTTGGGATTTTCAAAACAATGGATTTCGTGTGTTGATTTATCATTGCTATTTGATGGGAAAAAACACCGTTCAAACCAAAGGTTGGCTTGATGAGTGTTCGGACTCTGCCCCATCGTGGTTTGCTAACTTTAAACGTGACCGTACAGACATAGATCATGAACCACGTTCTGGTAGCCCAAAAGAGATGGTTACACCGGAAAACTTCAAAATCGTTTCGGCACACCGAAAAGTGAAGTTGCAGGAGATAGCTGATACTCTATAGAATTAGAATTTATATAAGGCATCGAAATAAACCCAGGAACGATTACATACTTTGATGATGTCGACCTAATGAGCGGCACTGAAGAATATCTAAAAGAAAGCTTCATACAACTGAAGGAAGCATCCGATAGAGCTGGTCTGTGGATACAAACACAAGAACGGAAACAGTGGTAGACAACATGCCGGATTGGAAACCACCACTTTGAAAGAGTAAAGACATTTCAATATCTGGGATCACAGATTACAGACCAGGACTAGAGATTTATGCAGGAAACAGATGTTACTAACATCTGATCAAATCCAAATAAATATCCTGGAAAACCAAAAAGACCCTATAAATCTGTGGTGACCTATGCATGACAGTTAAGGAAGAGCAGCTACTCGACACCTGAGAGCGAAAAATTCTTCGAAGAATATATAGCCCAATTCAATTCTAGGACGAATGGCAGATATGTACTAACTCTGAGATATACCAACTCTATGAAGAACTCTGTCTGACTGAGAAGTGCAGATGGGCAGACACCTATCTGAGTGAAGACCAATGTGTTAAAAAAGTCTTCCACCACGAGGAAGACCGCGTTCGAAAGGAGAAAGATCTGAGAAAACCGTGGTTGGAGAAGACGCTCCATGAACAGGACGGAATGGAGAGGCATCGTGGTGAAGGTGAAGGCTCTGCAAGAGCTGTAGCTCCACGGAATAAAAAGAAGAAGAGGAATCAATTTTAATTGACTTTGATTTTTCATAAAGCAAGGCAAAACTCAATGCTCTCCAATGGGCAAATTCATTTTCTGGAATTTTTAGCGATTGGGTGACCCGATTATTTTTTCTGGACTATCCATAACGTCCTCTATAGGGCCGCAAAATTACAGTAAGCTGATCAAACAGTCCGTGACAGACGGACATATATTTATAGAAGTTAAAGTTTTGCTAGGACAGATCGTTGAGGTAATGGGTATGGAGAATATATACACCAGCTAGCGTAGGTATTCCGAAATATTTGCAGAATAAATTATTTTAATTGTGGAAAGCAACTCGCTGGTGTATATTTTCTCCATACCCATTACCTCATATATTTATAGATTTTGCTTATTGATATTTCAGGATATGGCACTGATAAACAAGCATCAAGAGGAGAAAAATTAAATTCTTTTGAATATATGTAGAAAGAGAAATCATGTGCCTGAGGTCCTGGGTTCCCTTCCCAACAGAATGCTTATTTTTGTTCACACAATCAATGGCAAAAAAAAAAAATTGTTTTCTTTTCATTCCTTGTTTAAATCAGCAATCAGATATTATTTATCTTTTTCCCTTGGACTTTAATCTTAATTGAAATTTGAGAGAGATGTCCTTCAAGAGGATATTATATATCCAAAGCACCTCATTAAGAATAACTTAGTTGTTATTATTATTACGTAATCCTCAATTATCCAATTGTGAGTGTGTGTGAAGGGATTCAAATTCATTAAATAATTCTGATATTATAATCCACAAAGCATCATTAATATAAATTTTTGATTATTCATTTTGAGAGAAATAATTAATTATCTATTTGTTTATTGTTTTGATTTTATAAAAAAAAAAATGGCGAACGACGCTAACCTATAATCTCCACTTCAGTGAAATGATCATTTTTTAAATTAATTTTCAATAAATTTATATACAAGTGTTATATATCATTTTACTAGTAAAAAAGTGCAGATTTAAAATATATAATTATAATAATGAAAAGAAGTGAAATTGAGAAATAAAACAGCTCTTTTTTTTTTGCAAAAATTAAGCTAATTTAACGTTGGTCATCCTCATTTTGATATTTTTCTCTGATGTAAATAACTTGGGACCTAAGTTTTATGTCATGTCTACTTCACTTCCGAGTCTTATCTAAAATTATTAATATATAATTACATTATTTAAATAAATAAATAAATAAAAAAATTCAGTCCTCGGTGGACAGGTCCAAAACAATATAAATTTAAATATAATAACAAATAAAACAAAACAAAAGGAATATTGTTATTGTTAATTTAAACAAATTTAGTCATAATAAGATGAAATTAAAACACATGGTTATATGTTTCAATAAACACTTATATTGAAACATATAACTTTCTATTTTAATTTAACCTCATTAAATCATATTTCAACTAAAGTAAATTAATTAATTTTTCGATTGACTTAACCTTGTTATGAACCCGATGTAATAAGCATCAAATAAATTATTATTAAATTCACGTTTTGTCAATTATATTTCGTTAGAGGATTATCGAAGAAGAAGTAAGTCAAGGGATTTAAGAATAATTTTTTTTTTTTGTGCCTCTAATAGCAAACACATTTCTCATAACAAAAAAAAATTCCAACTTTCATGTAGCCTACCTACCCAGTACTATATAATTCTATTATGCGAAATGGAAATTGAATAAATTAAAAAAAATTCACGTATATGTAAACGTACCTATATAATTATATTATTTTCTCAGAAAAAGAGAAACATTCTTTCATTTTGGAAGAAAAAAATTAATATAAAACATCTTACAGTATTATATTCCTAATATTAAATTATATTTATTTCTCAAAAGAAAAAATTTGAAAAAAAAAATCAATCAGATACAATAAATCCCAAATTAAATGGGATGTAGAATATATATAAATATATATAAAAATTTCAATTAAAATTCTAAATATTTAATTAATTCTTTCTTATTAATTATTAAGCAAAAAAAAAAACTTATTAACCAAGAAAATAAATGTGGATTATTCTAATTTTATATTTACTCCCTCGCCTCAAAAAGGTTTAAATGGAATGCATTCATTCATTATTATTAATGAGACATTGTTATTATTTTAACCTAATTAAATTTCATAAAATATTTATATTAAAATGAAAACTCTCTCTTTAATTAACTCTATACTAAAAATGAATATTTTTATATGACATCAGTCGTATCTTCGAATGGACCAACTCTTTATAGGTATTTTATTTATTTTTTATATATAGAAATGATCAAAGCGCAAATGTCGTTTGTCATTTATATATTTGCTTTGGGTGGCAATAAAATCAAACAACCCAACATTTAATAATAAATCTATCTCTCTTGCGAGGGCCCCTCTCTACTCGATCTAGACTAGTAGAGAGGCTCATTTCAATTCGACCAACGCCAAATGTAGGCGAGATTTAGAATTGAAGGTTAAAGGCGGTTTCTCTCTCATTCTGTCTGGCATTGTTCCTGAAAGAACAATTGGCCTGATGAAGAGGAAGGATTTTGTTTGTTTGTATTTTGGAGCCACCCCATGTCAACATTTGCTTTTATTAATGATAAAATCTTAAATTTTTTTTTTTATAATTTTCATTTAATTTTGAACCAACAATCAAGTATTGTTATTTGAAAATTATGTCGTAATAAATAATTAAATTTAAACAACAATCAAGTATTATTAATTAATAATTAGTAAAATTAATTTAAAATAATTTTTTTCTTCAATAATAATTAGTGACATCAATTAGTAAACAAAACAAAAATATACATTTTAAAGAGCATCTAAAAAATGTAGAAAGCTTTGCACTATCCGTAGTTTATTTATGCAAATTTGGATATTTAATTTATTCTTTCTTTTTCTTTGCCCTATTAATAGAAAATTGAATATTAAACAGTGACGACCCAATTGACGAAATCAACAATGGATTTTATTTTCTTAATAATATATAAGAAGGAGAATATTATTATCGTTAAAAATATAATTATTTTATATTCATCTTTACATTATAGGGATCGTAATGAAGTGAGTAATGCAAAAAAATATTAATATGCGTACATATATGTATGTGTGTGAGTGTAGTCTTCTATTTTGCTTATATCTTTGGAACTATTAGCATCCCACACAGCACAAAATATTGCAGCAATGTTGCAGAAATATTGCGAATCTTGCATAAAGTGCCAATTAATATTGCAGGAATATTGCATCAATATTGCAAATCTTGCAAAATGTTGGCAACAATGCTGCAATATTGCAGCGGCAATATTCCAAGCTAGGAATATTGCAGCAATATTGTTTCAATATTCCTATGTCCGCTTTTTTGCAACATTACAGAAATATTGCATCAATGTTGCTGCAATATTGTCAATATTGAGCAATATTGTTGCAACATTGATGCAATATTGTCAATATTGAGCAATATTGTTGCAACATTGATGCAATATTGTCAATATTGAGCAAGATTGCCAATATTGCTGCAACATTCCAGCAATATTTTGTGCTGTGTGGGATGTGATTTAACAAATTTATAATCCTAAGAAGGTACTAAAATACAACGTTATAGTGCGTTGCATATACATATAGTAAATAGCTGGCTATATATAGGTATATTCTACATGGTGGTGGTGCTGGGATATTAAATTTAATTTAAATTTAAACATTACAATTTTTACCGGTAATCTATATATAAATTAACTTTTTTTTTTTGTAATATTGCTTCTTAGAAAATTTTAAATTTCTTTTTACCTGGTATATAAATTATATGTGACCGTCCACATGAAAAGGTACCAAATGGGCTTCAATGGGCTAAATTTTCAGAAGAGCCGATTGAAAAAAGTTCAAAAAAATCGATTTTTTTTTTAAATTACTCCGATTCTCTAGTTCTTCATCTTATATGATGAAATATTCGATTCATCAGAATCGATGTATTTAATATACAAAATTTGAAAAAACAAGACTTTAAAATCTCAAAACTAGATTTTTCATAACTAAAATTTTAAAATTTCATATCTTCCAAACAAAAAATTCTAAAAATGTTCAGCACAATGTGTTCTGTACAGAAAACATAAAAATTCACTTTTGACCCCGGTGAAGATTTGGTATCTTTTCATGTCGACGGTCACATATTTTTTTTATCCAGGCTATTCTTGATGATGACGATCTCTTTCAAAAAGTTTATTTATTTTTTTTTTTATTTTCTTTACACACACACACACACACACACACACACACATAGACGTATATACAACATTTAGCATCAACCTACTACATATTTCGATATATAAAAAAAAAAAGTTATAGCAGTTATACATAAAATTCATTGACTCATACCAAGTCATAAATTATCAACAGCCAATAGGAGACACATCCGATTTAAATAGAAAATTAAAAAAAAAAAAAAAGAAAAATGGCTTTAAGATATAGGCTTATACTATAAAATCTTTTTTTTATATTTTCTTTCTTCATCTCACCTTTTCTCTTTTGAGTTTGTGACGTATGAAAGTTTCATATATTAAAAATATAATAATTAAAAAATAATCAAACAAGTTACGTGAAAAAAACTTGAGTTTTAATTAAACATAACCTATATGAGTTAGGACAATTTTTTAAGAATTCTTCTTCGGTCAACGAATTATATAATGGAATTAGAAGTACAAGGTCGGAAACAAACGTCTTAATTGAGAGTTTCAAAAAAAAAATTGGCATTTCAAACAATTTCTGTTACTATTTTTACGATAGATATCAAATTTCTTTTATTATTTAAATAAATTTCAAAATTATTAAATTGAAAATTATTAAATAAATTATTATTTATTATTTTATTTGATTTCTATATTATATAAATCAAATATTTTTTTTTAATTTAAAGAATCTTATTTTAAGGTTAAAATTTATTTCCATGAGATGTAGAATATATATATATATATATATATATATATATATATATATATATATATGCCATTTTAAATATTTTTCTATTGTTTTTTTTTAACACTTCTTTTCTCAACTTTCTACCGTTATAAGAATGTTGTAATTGAAATAACAATGATTTTTAGTAAAATTAAAACTTTAAAATTTTTTCTATCTGATTTGATACAGATTTATCCCAAAAATTCTTCCATATTCACAGTGGTTCTGAAATCTCTGGAGTTTACGGAACAGAGAAGAAAAGTTTTTAATTTGTCCCGATTCTGGAAGTGTATTAGAGGCAATAAATGGATTCCCTATAAACAAGATGCCTTCATTTATTATTATGAAGCTATCCTGAACATTAAAAATAATAATAATGGATCTCCATTGGGTTCCAGTTTAATGAAAGAATCGATCAGCTTGCTAATAACGTAATTTAGTACGGGGATCTGACGATCTGCAAATCGCAGATATCTACTCATTAATAAGAATAGGGTTGATGTATGGGTTAGCGAGCTAACCTTGTATACAGAGACAATGGCGTAACTAAGTCCCAGTGCAACGGCACATCAGGGGGCCCTCAAAGTGAAGAAGCAAAAAAAAAAGGTTGTAAGAAAGTTTTTTTCGTCATTTTCCTCAGACTGAAAAAAGAGGTTATTGGTCTTGACTTTTTAGCAGCTTGGAGACGCTCTGCTTTCAATTTTTGCTTTTGGCTCCCACTTGGATATTTTCGGTTTGATGCCATCCTTCTGTGTTCTCATCCGACTCACAGCCACAATAATGTCGATTACTTTGCGCGATGACCCCACGATTCGAATTTCGCGACAAACGTCTATTCTGCAGAAACCAGCGAATGATCCAACGAGCTATCTGACTGATAACCACGGTTGGTAACAGTGCGCGGAACAGCCCAATGAAACTCAGATCTTTGGCGCTAGTGGAATCGAGCGCGAAATTTGTATTTCGAATTTACTTTACAAATTCCAATAAGAAACGTTTTATGTTTCAGCTAAAAACTGACAGAACAATAAAAGACTAACAAATAAAACAATTGCTAAAACGAAAAACAAAAGAAACTAAAAACCTAACAAGACGAAAACAAACAAAGCGAACCCGATCAGCAAAAATATGAGGTTTTCCAAACTTGGGGGCCCCAGGCAATTGCACTGGCTGGACTGGCGATAGTTACGCCACAGTACAGAGGGTCGAGGGTTCGGATCCCAGGCAGTCCGATAATTTTATTTAAGCCATTTTTTTTTTTTTTTTTTTTTTTTTTAAACATTCACACTCACACTCACACACACATTCACACAGTCTTTTCGGCAACTCAGGCCATTTAAGACTTTAGACGATAACCGTTATTATATAAATATACATATAGGGGTCCAGGCATTCTTATTTAAGCCATTTGGTATCCAATTGGCTTAAATAAAATCATCGGACTGCCTGGGGTCCGAACCCGCGACGTTTGGTATACGAGGTTAGCACGCTAACCTCTACGCCATGCCCCGAGGGCATTTAAGCCATTTAAATACCAAATGGCTTAAATAAGAATGCCTGGACCCCCAATAGATATTATAAATAATAACCGTTATTGTCAAAGTCTTATATGGACTAAGTTGCCGAAAAGATTGTGTGAATGTGTGTGTGAATAAGAAAAAAGTGTGAGAGTTAAAAAAAGAAGTTATTCTTATTCACTTTGGAATAATTTTTCGGAGAGCAGCCGCATTAAGGATCCAAAAAATAACCTCCCCAAAAATAGAAGCCTTTCCCCTATACTAAATTTCATTGATTTGGTTGCTTGAGGTTTTAAGTAATCGTGACCACACACACATATATATAGACATAATTCTAAAATTATATTTTTTTGGTCTAAAACGTCGAGAATCATCAGACGATTACCATTATTCAGAATACGGGAAAATTAATTATAAAAAAAAGGTAATGTTATTTGGTGACATATTAATATTTCATAATATACCACTAGAAGGAAGAATGACCAAAATTCTTTGTTTTGACATCCTTAATTGATTTTAATGTAAGAAGAAATAAAAAAAACAAAAAAAACATGACTTTTCGTTTGATGCTACTACTAAGTAATATATAACTGTATCCTCTCAGTGTATGCGAAATCAAAATCATCAAGTGGTTTTATTTGTTAAAAACTTTCGTCATCTGGCCAATTAGATGGAGTGAGTGAGTGAAAGAAAAAAAATTGGTAAATTATGATTTCAGGCTAATAGGTGTCTAGAATGTATATAAGCTAATGCTATAATTGGACACTTTTATATTAATTTGACGCCCCAATAGCATGGGGGAGGAGGTTCACCCCTGATTCGGGTCTTTTTTGACGTGAAGCCAAAAATAAAGAAAATGTGAAATTCGAAAATCAAAATTCTAATTTAAAATAAGATACCAAAAACAAAATTTATTGGATCCCACCACAATAAACCCCAGGCAACTCTACGAGGAGAGAAAGTTGCTGTGACATTCTATCCTGTGGAAGAGAGGTAAAGAAGGCTCGCTCTCAGTGATGCATTCTTCGAAAGGAGTAGGTGCTAAGAGAGTTCTTCCTCAGATTAGGACATCCTTCATAGAAGAGGGTGGAGCCAGAAATAAGGATTAGTTCATTAGTTAGAAATGAACGACGGAGGAGGAGTAAGAGATAGGAAATAAAAAAGTTTGGTGGGTGAATATAGTTGATTGGAGCAAGAGCAAGTTCAGCCAAATGAAAAGCCTTTATATGCTTGTCTCGAAACGTATCCGGGATCGACAAGCCTATAAAGGCTTTTCATTTGGCTGAACCTGCCCTTGCTCCAATTATTGAAAGGAAATAATGTAACTTCATGAGGTGCCGGTAGACAAGTGGTTACGACAAGTGGCCGGTTGGGTTTGAGGGGTGTGTCTTTGTGCACGAAAACGCCTCAAATAGATCGATAGAAATTTCAAATAATAATAAAACAAAATTTTATATCTGGTTAGATCAAAAACATGCACAGAGAAATGCAAATTTAGCGTCTGAATGTTTTTGGATGTGTATCACTGTTCCCACGGGAATGGGGGATTATGGTGTTGAAGAATGTTTAGGCCATCCTACCCCAATACCTGAGGAAGATTCTCTCTCTTGCTCTCGTTAGTGTAGGACAATTATCAAGTTTGGAACCAATAAAGAACTTCTTCAGGTCGATATTTATTTGACTCTGAGGCACATTCCACCTGGAACCTACAAACCATAAATTATAAAAGTCAGATTAAAAACATATAAAATTAAAAAACCTAGAAAAATCATCCACAGAATCACAAAAACCACAACGCCACACGTTTCCTTCCGTTCATCTTCTCAATACAAACACAAATAGAACAACCTTTAAAGTTAACATCAGCGATCACCCAACAAATACCCATCTTCTAAATTTCAGAGGAATGGTCCAGGAGAATTGTCAGAGAGATGAATTATAGGCCTATATAGAGTACAACTCAGATATTTCTTTCTAAGTTAATTTTATTATTGTTATATGAAATTTCTACCGGGATTCCGGGCGTAGCCATTTACTGGTATCCCGTGAAGTTATTTCGTTTCCTATCTCTAACTCCTGCTTTCATTTCTGATTAATAATCCTTATTTCTGGATCACTCGGTTCCTTTTATCCAACCTCTTCTATGCCATGGAGGATGTCCTAGTTTGAGGAGAGACTTCCTCAACATCTACTCGTTTCCAAGAATGCATCACTGAGAGGGAATCTTCTTTACGTCCCTTCCACAGGACGGAATGTCACAGAAACTTTCTCTCCTCGTAGAGTTGCCTTTATTGTGCTGAGATCCAATATTCATATCCAGTGCCTGCTTGAGGATTTGTTTACATTAAATAAATATTTAACCTCCGCCGCCCTCCTGGAGCGTAAAAATACTGTCACACCAGATTTTTTTTAATTCACATTTTCTGCTGCAGAGGCCATTAATGTTTTAATTTTAGTTACTGTATTTATTGTATTAAAGATTTCTAATACCGATGGCTACCGGTGGACGTACTACAAGCTGATTGCTGATTCTTGGGGGTCACTAATCCCAAGTTTCGCTGCGCTTGTGGCGATTGTTGCTCTAGTCCGTTGACAGCCCCAAGGCCCAAATAAATATTTTGATTTAGTGAAAAAATCCAGCACGTCTAGGATGTGAACACGGATCTCCTTTGTAAAAGCCGACAACATAGCCGATCAGCGATTTTTTGACATGAATGTAATACTTTCTCTCTCTATATATATATATATTTTTTTCCTAACTTTGAACAGAGGAAGAGACATTAAAATTGTTTGAAAATTTTCACAGCAAGTGGGATTTGAACCCGAGTTATATAGCAACTCTAGATTAGTAATCCGCAGCTTATCCGATTAGCTACGAGCCTCCTAATATTATCAGATATAGTTAAGAGAAAGTATTATTTCTTTCTTTCGAAACCCAATTCATAATAGATAGCAATATAACATATAAAGGGAGGTGATGTTATTTAAAAAGTGCGATGAAAGTAAAATAATAACGACAACATTTGCATTTTATTAATAAAAAAAAATTGATGGGCGTGAAATATCAGAGCAACACTCATTGAAAGTTTCGAATATATAATTATTTAATTTATTTATATATTATATTTTTTTTACCTTTCTCTCTAAATTATAATAATAATAATGAGATTTAATGTAATATAAGAGGATTTTATTTTTTATTAGTTGCTTAAATACTTTAAAAAATTGCTTAAATAATTCATTTAAATATTTTAATAAACATTTATTATTATGATAAAATTTTATTACATAAATGATCTCTCTGTGTGTGAAGTCATTGAAGTTTCTTAGAGTAGTTTTATTGTTACTTTATTTCTAATTCTTTATTTTTTTAAGCCAAAATTCACAATTTTTGTTTATTTTTATAAATTCTAAATTTCATACTTCCCTCTCTTTTAATTAAATTTTTGTATATATTAACTTATTATTTTAAATTTCTATCGAGATCCAATTTTTTTGCCTCCCCTGATTCAAATTCGTTCCGGTGCCCCTGTGAAAATACCAATTCCAATAAGAGACGTTTCGGCGAAAATTTCATTTACTATTATAAGGTTTCACCAAACGTCTCTTAATGGAATTGGTATTTTCATTGGTCCAAAACCTCTTTGGCTGCATCCTCGCAAGCCAACATTACATTATTTCTTATCTCTACCTATTCCTCCGGCGTTCGTTTCTAGCTAGTGAACCAATCCTAAATTCTGGTATCTTTTATCCAACCTCTTCTATGCTAAAGAGGATGTCCTAGTTTGAGGAGGGACTCCCTCACACCGATTCCTTTCGACGATTGCATAACTGAGAGGGAACCTTCCAGTGGACGAGATGTCACAGTAACTCCTTCTCCTCGTAGAGTTGCCTGAAGGCTATTGTGGTGAGATCCAATATTCCAATCCAGTGCCTGCTTGAGGATTTGATGCCAGTAAATAAATATTTTTATGATAAAATGGTGGATGCAGTCCAAATTAATATAATTAAATAAAAGAAACTTATGTTTTCTTTCTTGGACAAAAAGTGACAGGTAGTATGTCGTTTTTTGGTATAATTATTAAAAATCGATTAGTTTTTAATAATATTTATTTTTGGTTACCCAAATTAATCGATTATTAACAAATTAATCGATTTCTAAATATTATACCAAAAAACGACATACTACCTGTCCAAGAAAAAAAACATAAGTTTCGTTTATTTAATGAAAAAATCGCGCACGCCCAGAATTTGAACATGGATCTTCTTTGTAGAAGCCGTTACACCAATGAAGCTCGCTACACCAATGAGCCCCCATTAATTATTGATATAGATCTCTTAATATAAGGCAATTGTTTCCTTTTTAAAAAATACAGTATATTTCCCTTATTATTAAAATAATAATTAAATTCGAAATAAATAAATTATTCTTTTAAATTGAAGTTTAATAGACGGAATTATATTACATATATATTGGCGGTAAAGTAAAAATAATAATATAATTAATGTGACATACTTATTTCCAAGCAATGTAGAAATCATATAAATGACGAAACAATGTCAATGAATATTGTTGAAAGAGAAAAGGAAAAATACTAATAGACCGAAAGCGTTGTTTTAATGCTAGGAAAAAAATCCAATAGGAAAAAAAAAATGAATATCTAATTTTGCATGTCTTGAAATTCATAATCTTACATTAACGAATTTTACTCGTATTATTATTCAATAAATAATAAATAAAAAAAAATTCACGTATCTATAATCATGAATTTAAAAGATACTATTTGAAAAAAAAATCTGGAGTGACTTGTCACACAGTAGTTGTTCTGTGTTGTGTTCTGTGTTGTGTTCTGTGCTTGTCACACCAGATTTTTTGTGTCGAGATATATTTTTTAGTGCCTGCCGATATATTAAAATTCAAAATGTAAAATTTTTAAAATATTTTGTTAACCACTTCTCCTGTCTTTCCTATAAAGTACAAGAGTAATGTGTGCTTCAAACAATTTCAAGAGCAAAATGAGAATATACATTTTAAAGAGCATCTAAAACAATAATTAATTTATGAAATTTAATCAAAATTGTTGGAGCGAATTTTGTTAAAATCGAAAAATACTGAAAAAGTACATCAGTAAAGTACTAGTATTTTGTTCAAAAGCTAATAGAAAGTTTTTTCTTTTTCTTTCTAGTAGCCACCCTGATTATAAACACCCTCTTAGTATAAAAAAAGAGAAAATAAATTTGCATTAAATATCGATACATTTATATTTGTCCAAATAAAATTGTAAAAAAAAAAATCACTAATAAAATAGAAATTCAAAGATGTTTAGTGGGTGGTTGAATTCTTTTTTATTTTAATCTCAAATGGAATGTTGAGTCCAGTAGTGCATCTGGTTTGGTTTTTTTTTTTTTATAGCTAGTCCCCTTCTATGTGTAGGAATCGCAGCACACCGTGTCAAAGACGTTGCCCGTCGAGTCGATGAACCTGCGGGCGCTCAAGAAAGAAAGAGAGAGAGAGATAGAAATGTAGAAGAGAGGGGAGAACCCTCAGGCATAGACTGCATAGATTCCTCTTCTTTAATTGAGGATCAATCACACCAACGAAAAAGAACTCTTATTTAAATTTTATATATGTTCGAGTTCAACCTCCCCCATTCCCCCTCTCGGGTCATCGTCACCACTTTTAATAAAATTATTACTATTCCAGTGAGAATTTGTTTACATTCATAGAATACATAAATGCAAAACATACATAAATATTTCTCTATACATTTCTTATGGGAGAAATCGCAACTTCAACAATTAAAATAAGCATAAGTATTTATTTTTTGGCCGGCGGTCCTTATAATTTAATTAATAAATTAAAAAGTTATAAACGGACAAAAATAATTTTTCTATAATCCCTAGAATGTCCTTTTTAAGCATATAAAATTTCATTTTGAAATTCCAACGGGAAGTTGCCCAAATAAAACGTGATTAACAGACAGTCGGACTGAGTTATGAACTAAATATGATTATTGAGACGTACATTGTTATTTTAATAAAAAAAAAGGGGTTATTTTATATATATATATCGTAATGTTTCAATTAAATTATATATCCCAGCACATTCACCATGAATTATATAAATAGATATCAAATTTTGATAATATAAGGCAATTGTTTATTTTAACAAGATATCATATTTCGTTTATTATTATAATAATTAAATTCAAAAGAAATAAATTGTTATTTTTCTCCATTATTATTTTATTGATAATTTGAAATTTAATATAATTATATTAACTATATTGGCGGTAAATATATGTATATGGATGGATGGATATGATTTAGGCGTGGTCTCCTCGCTCTCGAGGGTCCAGGCATATATGTACCGTATATATGTATATATGAATTAAAAGATTATGGGTACATAAATTATTTTTTTATTTTAATAAAAAAGAGATGGTCTTTTTTTTCTAATCCCACCCTCACGGAGAAAACCATCTTCGCGAGGATGGGGTGAAGTCACCCCCACCAAATTAATTTATAGTATTTTGTTTTGAATTTAAATAAATAAATAAAAACGTTTAATATTAATAGAATATTTCATTTAAACGTTACATGGTGGATGTCCTGGGATTTTAAATTTATTACAGTATTGTAATGTTTAAATTTCAATGAAATTTAATATTTTTTAATAGGAGAATTAAATTCTCCTATTAAAGCATAATGTTTCAACTAGAGCCAACGGTTACCAGTTTAAAATTAAGAAATTTAATATCACAGCACCTCCACCATGTAGAATATATTATATATTCTACATCTCTTCTTTCAAAGTCTAATTAAGAAAAAGAATTCCACTATATTTAGTAAGTAAAAAATTCTATAAAATAATTTTTCATTAATGATATTTTTGCATATTAAATGGCGTTGAAAATTAAAATATATATATATATATATATAAAACTCGTCAATCAATGCAGGATATTCCAAGTCATGCAAAAGTGCGTGTTTACGCATCCAATCTCTCTTTCTCTTGTATATTTTCAATAGGACCGGCAAAGAAAAAAAAAATTCATCTCTTGCATATTATGAATGCATTAAAAAATTTTATTATAGAAAGAAGTGAATTTTTTTGACTTCTATATTCTCTTTATATGTATGAAATGATCTCAGACCAATTTATTTATTCCATTATTCATCAGAGTATATATGAGTCATGCCTACCAATTTATTTATTTAAAAAGAAAAAAAAAGAGTTTAAGAATATTATTTAAATATTTTTTTTGCTTAATTGACTTGTGAAGTTCATATTTTTAATAAGTGTCGTTCGTTCGTAATGTATAACAGGTAAATTAAAAAAAGAGCAGGTTATGAGTCATCTCGTTTTAGTTGTTACCTTTTGAGATTATTTAATATTCTTTGTAAAAAAATCTACCCAATTTAAAAATTAAACTCTTTAATGTAGAATTTATTTAATAAATTAGATTACTTTATTTGACATTAAAAAATCATATTACAAAATTATTACTTATCAAACTTTCTTTATTATATAATAATAATAATATTTATTTATATATAATCGGGGAGTGTCTGTCTAAGATTTCTTAAAATAGATGCTAACATTATATTTATATAAAATATGTATATATTCTATATGGTGGCGGTGCTGGGATATTAAATGTAATTTAAATTTAAACATTACAATACCATTAGTCTATGTGTAAAATAACTTTTTTTTACAAGGAAGGAAGCAGGAGCAGCCAAAAATTAAAGCCTCCGATTTTATTACAATTAACGAGACGTTTCGAGAAAACTTTATTTTTTCATCATCAGTCTTTCAAATTGTATCTGTCCCGGAGTTGTTAAAAGGGCACAATACATTTATTAAAATACACCTCATATATATTATTGTTATGATAAATGTAAAATATATGCATCACACTATGGTTATCCCATAAAACTCGTTTATTAAAAGTTTTCAAAGAAATAAGCTTTAAGAAATTTTTAATCTTTGATATATTGCAATATTTATGTTTTAGAATATGATACTCTTTTTAAATAAATTCTTAACAACTTTTGGACATTTTTTTGTCACAACCAACCATCAACTTGTTGATTTTCTATGGAACACCCAATATATTTTTCCATCATTAAATTTCTCGTTAAAAATTAAGATGATTTTATATAAAACACTTTGATATCTCAATGTTTCTAAGTTATTTAAGATTCTTTGTACTCAACGTTCATATTTAGAAATTAATAATTAATTAAACTCTTATTTATAGAATTAATTCAATCAATTACAATTCTTTTTCAGACATTAAAGAATCATACTTAATCAGAGTTAGGTGGATAGCTGAGTAGATCTTGTAGTAAGAAATAAAGAAAGAGTGAGAAAAGCTACGTTTATTTCGTTTATTAGTCACTTCAAGTCAACGTTTTGGTCAGATTTGCGACCATCTTCAGAGCTGAAGTATGTCAATAAAACTTCTCAAAGAGTCAAATGACGCAGTTGTGTACAATATTTATTGCCATTTAACAAATGCGAGTCAAGGTTAGAATCTAACCGATGCCAAAAAGAATTAAAAAAAAAAACTGATTTTCAGAAATAAACCATTATTATAAACACACTGTATATAAAATTTGTGTTTTTATGATTAAGTAAGATTCTTTAATATCTAATAAAGTGTTGTAATTGATTGAATTAATTCTACAAACAAGAGTTTAATTTCTAATGACAGACGACGCTAAAATGGATAGATTTTTAAAAATAATCTTAAATAACTGTTAACTCAGGAACTGGTGGATTTTAAATATCAAGCAAGTTGTTGGTTGAATCGGGAGGTGTCTGACTGGCTAAAATTCTTAAGATAGATGCTAACATTATATTTAAAATAAAATATGCATATATTCTACATGGTGGAGGTGCTGGGATTTAAATTTAAACATTACAATACCATTAGTCTGTGATGGTGGCAAAAAAACAGAGTATCTAAAGGTTGATAATAATTTATTTAGAAAGAGCATACCCCTATATAGAAAGGTGGTAGAGTTCCTGCCTTCTTGTGCTAGGGGTCAATGGTTCTAATCCCGTCTCATGCGACAAAAATTTATTTCAATTAAAATCAATTGAAATAATTTGAGATGAGTTTAAAATGCTAGAAAAACACCTTAAATTAAAACAAAAGATAAAATATCATATTCCAATACATAAAATGGCAATATTTAAAAAAAATACTTAAAACTTTTAATGTACGCGTTATTTGGAATGCCGTTTATCTCTCTAGGTTCTTCTTTGACAATTTTATCTTTGATCTAGTATTCGTTTGTTTTTCTATTGGACGATCACTTCCGTATAAACTTCTTAAAAAATTTCGTCGTGTGGCTGACATTAAAACTGTGCAGCACAATTTCACGATCTGTTTTTACCCAAATAATCATTACCTTTCTTATATCTATCTTTTTGGAACCAGAAACAAATTAAGCCAA
>JAKCPI010021827.1:0-17583 GCA_023213315.1 Euborellia annulipes | reverse complement strand
TCTGGGAGTTTGCAATATAAATAATATTGTACAAGGTTTCGACTGCTTATTCTGCAGTCGTTTTCAAGTACAGTGCACGCGTTCCGACCTAAGTGAACTAACCTCTAAAGGCTGCTATGACGTCAGCGCCATCTACGGCCATTCTCATGAAGTTAGACACAAACATTAGCGCCATCTACAATCATTCCCATGAATGATCAATGTCAAAACACTTTGTTAAAATCATGTTGATTGGTGGAAAAGAAAAGTCAAAGAGTCTATGGAAATTTATAAACATCCAAATAATATTAACAAATAAGATGGATATAGGGTTAATAAAATGATTTATTATAATCTTGGAAAAATTTAATAATAATATTTTATACCATCTTTGTTAAAAAATCAAATTCAAAAAAACTTATTGTAACATAATGCTTTTTATGTAAACACTTGCTTTGTTGTTTGTGTCTAACTTCATGGGAATGAATGTAGATGGTGCTTACGTCGTTACATATAGATTGCATGTAACGGTCCCTTAGAAGTTAGTTCAGTCGAAACAAGTGCACAGTACTTGAAAACGACTGCTGAAAAAGCAGTCGAAACCTTGTACAATATTTATTTATTTTTTTAATAAATAATTAATACAAATATGGTCAAAACTCCCTTAATAATGAAATAAGCTTCTTAAGTATTATTTGGTGAGGTTAGTACAAATTGAAAAATTCAAAAATAAGAGTATTTAAAAGAAATTTTTGAGCTTTATTACAAAAACTTTTACACCTGGGCATTCCCAGGGGAATGTTTTTGTTTCGTTTAAATTTTTTTTCTATATTTAAATTGTTTACATTGTGCTCTGTTTTAGTTAATATATTAACCGCTCTGACCTATTTCCTTTAAAAAATAATAATTGACGACCAAATTAAACCACGATCATTTATCATGCTTACTTGACATTTCAAAATATAACAAATATTAGAAAAAAAAATTTACTATATTTGTATTTGTTTTCCAGACAAATATGACAGAGAAAATTTGAGTATTTTATGAACATCTCTTAACAAATAAAAATCTGGTGTGATGGTAGCACAGCACACAACTTTCGATTACCGAAGGTGCTTGTCACACCAGATTTTTTTGTGTCGACATATATTTAGTTCCCGACAGTACGGAACATTCCAATTTCAAGATGTAAAATTGCCCACAGGGCTTGGAGAAGTTGGTATCGTGCCTACCTTCTATATCGAACGTCGCGGGCTCGGACCCCAGGCAGTCCGATTATTTTATTTAAGGTTTTTGGATACCAAATGACTTAAATAGAAATGCTTGGACCCCCAATTGATATTTTAATAATTAACGGTTATCGTCAAAGTCTTAAATGGCCTAAGTTGCCAAAAAGATTGTGTGGGGCAAATTTTTTTCTTGGGGGGCAAACTTTTTTTTTCTTAAAATTTACTTACAAATAGGTACTCAAATTTAGCCAAAATATATTTAATTTAATTAACTCTTAAAAAAATCAGAGGCCTTGTGGGGGTGAAGGCCTCCTCCCCAAATGACGCCACTGTGAGGGAGTGTTATACCTTACTTTATTCATTTTCTAACTCCCATTCACACTCACACACACATTCACACAGTCTTTTCGGCAACTTCGGCCATATGAGACTTTACCGATAACCGTTATATATGATAATATCTATTGGGGGTCCAGGCATTTCTATTTAAGCCATTTGGTATCCAATTATTTTCTAATTAAATAAAATCGGCTATTCATTTCAAAATTTGTTTCAATAGTATGCTACAATCAAAATCTAAGTTCATTTTTTATTTATCAAAGCAAAAAAGTTATAACTTCCCTTCCAATAAAATATTGGTCAACTTATGACACAAATCCCGGCAAGGAAATATTTTTTTTTTTATTTCAAGACCTATAATTGAATAATCAATAGTTCATTTCGTTAATAATCCCTTTAAAATTCCTTTTAATGCTTATATTTTTATTTTTTCATTTGAACGTGCTATTTTCTCTTTTTTAATGAATATTACATTTTAATGTCTTTTATTTTAATATTTCTCTAAGTATAATATAGATTTTAAATAATATTCAAAAGAGTTACTAAAATGGATGTGATCAGCGGCGTAACTAGCCTTTGAGGGCGGAGGGGGCAAAGCTCAACTAGGGCGCCGTTTTTTAAGTTCTAATATGATTTAAAAGAAAACTATCAATTTTTTGGACAACTTAAGGACAGAATATGATAAAATCACCGTCCCTGGGCTATATCTTAGGTGCTCTAGGGCGCCTTTGTCAGTATTGAGGGGCGCCAGAGGCTTGATGCGCCAGGGGCGGGGGGGGGGGGCGAGCGCCCCCCCTTCAGCTATGAGGCTTAAATTTTATATATAAGTTAAACACCCCCCGGGACCGGAAAAATAAGCTTTTAATCAAAATCGGCCAAAGAGTACTAGTACTTTACTGATGTACTTTTTCAGTTTTTTTCGATTTTCTCAAAATTCGCTCTAACGATTTTGATTAAAATTCAAAAATCAATTATTTTTTAGATGCTCTTTCAAATGTATATTCTTGTTTTGCCCTCAAAATTGTTTGAAGCACACTTTACTCTTGTGCTTCATAGGAAAGATAGGAAAAATGGTTGCCATGGTTACAAAATATAAATATTTTCCCATACTTATAAATTTTACATCTGAATTCAAATATTCCCTACTGCCGGGAACTAAATACATGTCGACACAAAAAATCTGGTGTGACAAGCACAGTACACAACTTTCGATTACCGAAGGTAAGAGAAAGTTGTGTGCTGTGCGCCAGTCACACCAGATTTTTTGTTTTTTTTGTTTACTTTTTAAGACACACAACGCCATCTAATGGGCAAAAACATTCATAACAGCTTCGTTCCTACTCCACCTTGAATAAAAATTTCAACCTCGTAGCTCATTTCCTTCATGCTTTCTTTTGAACACTCACACAGACAGAGCATTTCGCGGGTCGCACTTTTTTGTACTCAGGGGACTTAAAACGTATAATTCCATCAAAATTCATTGACATGAATTCAATATTTTCTCTACATATATTAACATATTATAAATAAGAGAAAAAAAATAAATAAATCTCACTAAAATCAACAGCCAATATCCACTTGTGGGCTCTCTTCTCGCCTGATATATTGATTTGGGATTTTGAGTTATTAAGTCGTTTTGTAATCTGATAATGATCGTTTGCATATTACAGAGCTTCATTGTCAAGAGAGTAGAAGAGGTTCCAAATTGATGAATCCCTCTCTCCTTCTGTCTCTGACGTCATTTTGATTAAAGTCACGTCGCCAGACATTAATTAGTTCAATAGAGCTGAGGAACTGTCGACGTGCATTCGGAAGCTGCTTTGGGGTGACTGCAGAAAATTTCATTATGTATGAAGAAAAATCTTAAATTTTCTCTGGAAATTGAAACCATCGTTTTCTAAGAGTAAATATTTATCATTGAAAATTAGGATTGTTTTTATTGATTGAATTTCATAGTTTGACAATTAAGTACAAACTTTATTTCTTCTATTAATCGGTCAATCGTTTCCACAGAAATTTTGTTTGAAACCGAAAAACGGTACGATAAATAATTCCACAAAATTTAATTTTATTTTTTACTTTCTCTTACCCTATATATGAAATATATAGAGAGAAAGTTTTGCAATCATGTCAAAAATTCGATGTCGAGATTTTGATGAATATGTCCAAAAGGGTGGGTCCCACAAATTCTTCTGTCTGTGTGTGTGTAACGGTTTTAAGCATGAAAGAATTGAGCTACTGGATTTAAATTTTATATTAGTCAGGAATCCTCCTGGATACTGAAAATAAGCTTTTGAACAAAATCGGCCAACAAGTACTAGTACTTTACTAATGTACTTTTTCAGTTTTTGTTTTTTGATTTTCTCAAAATTCATTCAGTTGATTTTTGAATTTTAATCAAATCAAAAAATTTTGAGAAAATTGCAAAAAACTGAAAAAGTACATCAGTAAAGTACTAGTACTTTTTGGCCGATTTTGTTCAAAAACTTCATGTCACATCCCGGGGGGTGTGCCTAACTTAAATATAAAATTTCAAGCTCTTAGCTTTTTTCTTTCGTGAGATATTTTGTTCACACAGACAGACAGACAGACAGACAGACAGACCATGTCGCGAAAACCACTTTTTTGGATTCAGGGGACCTCAAAACGTGAAGATCCATCAAAATCTCGACATCGAATTTTTGACATGAATCCAATACTTTCTCTCTATATCTCTCTATATATATAGGTAAGAGAAAGTAAAAATCAAATTAACATCACACAAAATTCTTGCATGATGGTTGAACTGAATTAATATTTGAATTCAGCATGAAAAATATTTCTCCAATCTCATATTTTTGTTAATTCTTGTGAAAGAGGAAAAAAAAAACTGAAAAAATTCCATTTTTTTAAACTTTTAGCCGTTTGAGGCACGTCTAAATAACCTCAGATTGGGTTGAAACTTAAAATTTATATGTATTATAACCAAGCTATTTTTATATGTATAATGCCGACATACTATATTTGTTTATATCCTTTGATATCCAAATGATTTAATCTCCACTTTTTTTAAAATATTATTTGAATTTGAATTGGACGCGGTCAAATCGTTGAGCTTAAAAACAGAAAAAAAAAATACGATAAAAAATAATTCAAAGTTGATTTAATTATAAATAAAAATATAACTAATTTATTTTAAATATTTATTTTTAAATAAATGATACAATATTAAATATTATAATTTTAATCTTTATTTTGACTCGCGAGGTTGACAAGGCGCCCACCATCTCGCTGCTGTCAAACGTATTGCTTGTTCCGTGTTCAATTCAATATATAAGTGTGATTTAATATAAAATTAGAAATTAGTTTCAATTGTTTAAAGTGTTTTAATGTGTTTTTAAATATGTGTTTGTGAGTCTTTGTTAGTGTGTGTGCTTGAAATATTGATACATCACCATTTCGGCCTACTTTGCTGAGAACCAACACAAGCAATCACAAGGTAAAAATAATAAATATTATCCATTTCTAATTAATATTCTATTATTTCTTTTAAATCATACCTGGTATATTTATTCTCTTTTCCTTTGTGCCAATATAATTAAATCATTATGAAATTTATTTTTATACCAAATGTCAATCTGGGAAATATTTTTATACATTTGTTTTCTTTCAAATTTCAATACGCTTTGATAATAATCTATCCGATAGATATTTTTAGCTTTATTATATTACTTTCTCTTATCCTATATATGAAATAAATAGAGAGGAAGTATTGAATTTTTTTAATAACATGGCAATCATTTTTTGGTTGATCTTCAGATGAAGGGTCAGATCATGGAGAGTGAATAGCGAGCATACGTATTCAGACCCTTCCTTTGAAGATTAACCTAGATATGATACTTAATGAGTTATTCATTTATCGATTTAATATTATCAAAATAATACATCCTTAATATCTTCAGAGTTAAAAAAAGGCATTAATTTTTCCATGATTTATATTATGTGGTCTATATGTTTAAAAGAAGATGCTTTAAGAATAGAAAAATTGTACAAAAATACCATTTTCTAATTTGACATTTTCTACTAAATAATGAATTTGAGAAAAATTTTTCTTTACAGCGATGTATATATAGCTAATCATTTCTTTTTTTGAATCAAATATTTACTATTATTAATTTATTATACATGTACTGTCAATATTAAAGCACAAAAGTTTCCATTAAACATTTTTTATATTTAAAAAAAAAAAACAACGAAATAATCACATGAAAAACGGCATGCTCTAATATTGACCGTCTCTACTCTATGAATAGTAATAAAGACAATTTTTTTAAAGCAACAAGAATAGAAATTATGTGTTAGGCCTATATAATCTCCCCGGGGTTAAAATTTCGGCTTAATATTAATTAAATAATTCTATTTGTGTGATATAATGACATTATTACACCAGAAAAAAATCAAATGGGTTATAAGATTAAAAAATCTGTTGTCCCTGGTCGCACAGCACACAACTTTCTCTTATCTTCGCTATTAAAGAGTTATCTTCTGTGCTTGTCCCACCAGATTTTTTGTGTCGACATATATTTATTGATAGTTTCCAACAGTACAGTACGTTCGAATTTAAAGATGTAAAATTTATAAGTATATTTTCTTACCATAGCAACCAATTCTCCTATCTTTCCTATGAAGTACAGCGATGTATATATAGCTAATCATTTCATTCTTTGATTCAAATATTTACTATTATTAATTTATTATACATGTACTGTCAATATTAAAGCAGAAAAGTTTCCATTAAACATTTTTTATATTAAAAAAAAAACAACGAATTAATCACATGAAAAACCGCATGCTCTAATATTGACCGTCTCTACTCTATGACTAGTAATAAAGACAATTTTTTTAAAGCAATATATATATAATTCTCCTGTACGTGTGTATGTGACTGAACTCCTCCTAAACGACTGAACCGATTTTGATGAAATTTTGTGTGTATGTTTGTGAGATTCCCGGACAGGTTATGATTCACAAAAAACCATAAGTTGATGAGTTAAAATAATCGTTAAAATAAGAAAAAAAATAAAGATAGGCGAAATGGTTGCCATCGTAACAAACTATAAATATTTTCCCATGTTTACGATTTTTATTTACATTTTGAATTCTAAAATATCGACGGGGAAACTAAATATAGTGTAAATTTTTTTGAGTGTGTTTGGTAGAGTCCAGCAAAGGATATGATTCACAAAAAATCTTAAGTTACTGAATAATTAACCGTTTAAATAATCTATATATATATAAATGAAAAGGGAAAATGTATGTACCGGTATGTATGTATATGTTCTATAGAAATCCACAATTTTCAATGAATCTATTGAATGAATTAAGTACACATATAGTTCATGAACCAGGGAGTAACGTAGGCGAAGACGGGCTTTGCGACTAGTATATTTATATATTTTTTTTGACTAAATTTTCCCATCATAACTCAAATCATTCCATTTTTGCGAAGGAATATCATTTGACCTTTTTACATTTTCTTACCTATACTGTTTTTATTTTTTTTTATTTTATTTATAATAAAACTTTAAAATAAGATTCTTATGGAATTTTGTTTTTCAGCTCATGACAAGCACAGTACACAACTTTCTAGTTTTATTCTATGCGACTAGTCACATCACCATTTATTTTACTCCTTCATTTCACCAGATAATGTGTTTACAAGTCACATCAATTCGTTTTTCAATTATAATTTAAAATAACAGCTCGCTGTTAAGGTGAGAGAGAATGTAATTCTCCAGATATATGTCTCTATTCATTTGTACCGCGAAATGAATCTCTTATCACTCCATATTATCCTCATGGAATTAATTAGAAATTCAAATTGTTCAAAACCCATAAAAATACGCCATTCAATTTAAAAGATTTCTATCTAGTTAGATATTTCGTAACCGAACCTTCTGGGTGACAGTAGATATTTTACGTACGCAAGCATACTTAACAAGAAGGAAATTAATATTAGCATATCATAGATGATGATATTATTAACGTTATTCTTTATTAAAAAACATAAGGAACAAATGAAATAATTTTCATTATAACCTAATTTTTAGAAAATCTATTTTTTTATAATATGTTATGCATTCTTCGACTTTTTATTTTATTTTATTCTTATTATTTATTATATTTAGGCCTCAAGATTTTTAGTTTTTTTTTTTTTTAATCAACAAAAATATGATTTGTTAAGAAAAAAAAACGTATGTTGTTTTCCTTTTGATATGTCTTTAAATCCGTTCAAAGTATACATAATTGTAATTAAAGAATAAACAATGCGTCTTAATTTCAGCGTAAAGAAATTCGCAACTTTCATATGCATATACTCCTTTTTAGCTTAATGAACAATTTCGTTGTCGCGCATTTTGAAGAGGTCTTAAGCATACTTAAAACTTTGTCCTTATTTAAAATTAAAGTTATTTATGGATGAATATCACACTAATAAACGAGCCGATGTAAACTATTAATTACTCAAACTATATCATTATAATTGAACAATTTGTATGTTTTTTATTGGTGGGCTAAAGGTCCCATGGTCCCCAGAAATCCGCTGACAAATGAGAAATTTTTCAATTTTCTTGTTAGAGAAATGCAATAACTTGTATAGCCTATATAGGGAATGTAAATATTTGTTGGTGTTGGTCGAAGTTTTGGTTCAAAGGGAAGCACACCGATGTCCCGAAAAGGCTGGAGATCCTGGGATTGATTTCCTGGGATCATATACCTTTGGGTCCATCAACAAATAAACATAGGAATTGTTAAATATATTTATGAATAGTCAAGTCTGAATCGAGGTATTGAAGATTAGATATTATGAAAATGTTTGCGTGTCAGAATAAATGCTTTCAAGTGGAAATGAATGTCTTTAGGTGACAGGAGATGGCCCCAAGTGGGTACATCGGAGATAGATGTTTGACCCTTAGCTGAGATTTGCTTATGCCAATAATGATAGATGGACGGCTAACCAGCATTGTGGCGGACAATAGATTTTCCTAACTGATGTGGGAAGGACAGTTTGAGAATTTTTGTTATTAATATGACTCTGGACAGGATATGACAGCAAAAGGTTATTTTTGATTAGGATATTTCATAAATTATTTAAAGATTTGATTCTCTTAGGTAGTTAACCGAATGGCGATCTGATTAATTAAATAAATTATTGAATCTTTTGATAAATTTCATTAATTACTCCAATGACGTCTTTTGAGGTTGATAAGGGAGCAATATTATTATTATTATTTGAAATTCCTGCCGGGATCCCCGTTTATTTACCCGAGGTGCTTTCGTGCACGAAGACACACACTTGAAACCCAACCGGCCTCTGGCCGTAGCCATCTACCGGCACCCCGTGAAGTTACATTATTTCCTATCTCTAACTCCTCCTCCTGATTTGTCTATAGCTAGTTATTTCTGGTTCCGCCCGATTCCTTTTATCCAACCTCCTCTATGCTAGGGAGGATGTCCTAGATGAGGAGGGACTCCCTCAGCACCAGCGTGAATCCTACTCCTTTCCAATGCAATCTCTGAGCATCACTGACTTGTGAGATGGAACCTTAGTTTAGTTAATTGAAGATAATATAAAGGTCATTTAGATTTACTTTCAAAGATTTTGACGAGAGAAGTGGCTGTTCAACGATTAGAGTAAGACACAGGAAGAGAGGATGTCAGCCAAAAGGAGAGCCTCTATCGAATAAAAATTTCAATCCAGAAGACGTTTCGGTTTTAATTAAATAAAACCATCATCAGTTCTTAAGAAATTATTGGCAATCTCAAGGTGTTCCAGATAGAGTTGTTATATGTAAACATACACAAAATTATATACAAATCTAATTTTGTATATGTTTATATCTAAGAACTATCTTCATCTCAATGGTGTATACCTTGAGATTGCCAATAATCTCTTAAGAACTGATGATGGCTTTATTTAATTAAAACCGAAACGTCTTCTGGATTTAGATTTTTATTCGATAGAGGCTCTCCTTTTGGCTGGCATCCTCTCTTCCTGTCTATTATTCTAGATTTACTTTCTTCCACCATTCACTAACTAATTGATGCAGTCTAAAGAAGTTTGACGTTTTATTTTATATCTTGAAAAGTAATTTTTTTAAATTTATTTAATATTTATTTTGATTTTATCATAAGTGCATACTTTATCGAATTGAAACAGAGTTTAATCCGTTTTTTTTTTTTAAAGGCTGAATTTAGTAAAATTGGAAGCATTCCTTGGAAATAAAATACTCTTTCGAAAGAGTAGGCCACACGGCGTAACTGACTTGTTTCTCTTTAACATAAATCGCCGAAAGGGCTGTTGAATTATTATAGAAGAATGAAGCGAGAAATTCTCTCACTCAGTAGATTTTTCAAAGCAAAATTAAGAGGATTTAGTCAAAAAGAAGGGGAAATTTACAATTTATTTTAATTATTTATTTTACCGTCGACATTTTGAACTTTTAATATTTTGCCTCTCCAGAATAACTCTACTTACTGTCTATATATAGTTTATGAAACGTAATAAGCAAAATAATTTTTTATTTATTTTTAACTCTTCTTCAGTTTAATTTGTAACTCTCCAGTCCAGAAGAAACTTCATTTTTTAATTTTGATACATATCTAGGGCGTATCGGAGAGGGCGAACTCATATTTGAAGATTTCCTACAACAAATTAGGAAATTATCTTTTGGACACAATTACAGCTATCTTGGTAGCGAATGCTATTGAAATAAATTTTATCGCTTAAAAAACCTCTGTCTCTTAGGCCAAGAGGCGTGAACAAAATACTTTTAAATGAAAAGGAAAAAAGAAAACCTTTCAAGAATTTTATTGATGAAAAAACTATTGATATTGGATAGAAACCAAACTAAAAGTAGAGATTCTAGAGAAGAAACAAAAAGTATTTAGAAGCAATTTATCGGGAAGAAAGTAGAAAAAAAAAAAAAAAAAAAACAGGCTGGTGTAAGATCTTATGGTAGTTTCCTACAAGTAGGAATTATATATTATACTGCAGTCACGCAACCAGGAGGGGGGGGGGATTTAAAGGTCTAAATTCTTCCCAGGGGAGGAACAAATATTCTCTAGAGCGAAGAGAGATGTATTTTTTGGCTAAATTTAAACTGGTAACCGTTGACTCTCACAACAAATTAGGAAATTATGTTTTGGACACAGTTACAGCTATCTTGGTATCGTAGTGGAATATTATAAATTCGTCATAAATAAAATTCATTAAATCAAAATACCCACATTTTTTGACATTTCACTAGAAATTGATTAAATTTATTGTTAAAAAAAAATCAAAATTCATACAAAACGACCCTAGGCAGGAGAAGCTAATGTCTTTTCTCTTCGATCCACGGGTCACAGGCAAAGTGAGTCTTGTATTTAAACAATAACTAGAACTAAGGGAGGCAACCAGGTAATCAGTCTCCACGAAATAAAACTCTCTGTTAAGGAAACAGTTAATTAAATAAGGCCATCTTCAGTCCAATTGTTGAGAGCCTTCTCTGTCATTTGAGTTCATGCTCTCAACAATTGGACTGAAGATTCAAGATTCCACTAACTTGTAAAATGTAAATTGTACTGTATGTTAAACCTGACACTTCAATATACGTATCTTTTGAAGAAAATAAATAATGAATGAATGAATGAAGATGGCCTTATTTAATTAAAGCCGAAACTGTTTCTTTAACAGAGAGTTTTATTTCGTGGAGATTGATTACTTGGCTGCTCGCTCCTTTTTATTTATTGTTTATTATTTTCACATTAATTTAAAAAATATAAATTCCCAAATAACAAGGAAGGTCAATTTTAAATCTCATCAATATAAATAGACTGATTTTATTCATACTCTAATATGAATCATGGCCAGATGTAAGTCAAATAAAAGACTTGGCTTTTCTCTTTAGTTCTTCCTAGCATATTTTAATTTTTAAAACTCTAAATATTCCCTATTCTCTCTTTCCATGGCCAAAATCAATAAATGAATTATTAAAGGCAGCTTCAACTCTAGCGAGTCTCTAGAACAAAAGCTATTCACTCTCAAGTTATCATAATAAGTGTCTTTGTTTGTAGAGGACAAAAAAAAAACCATGGCAGGTAGAAAATTGAAAATTGATAAGTCCTAATAATTCCATTATTCTTCATTTAAATTCCTTTAATTGTGATTTTTAGAAATAATTAACAATGTCTTCTTTATATTTTGACTCTTTTCATATTTAATTTAGCGACCTAAATCAACTTGAAAATTGATTTTCCTTTTTTCTTGTTTCTTGAGACTTTCAAAGTGGAAAATATTCTAAACAAAGCCATAAACATAGCGTCAAAACGTGTCAGGATATCATTCATAATTTACATATTTGATGCTCTTATTCACTTTTTTTTGAAGTTATATTTTCTCTGACATCCGTTCAAAAGAAAGACTTTAATATTTAGACAACTCGGATTGAGGCTGTGTATATTTATTATTAATTTTTAAGACATTCCCATTTAATTATTGTTTTGCAAAACTTTAACTTTAGTGGTTTTATTCATGTTTTTAATTGGATCACCATCCCTAGTAATCCTTCATCCACATTACTATAAAATTCACACTGGGACATGGTTAAAAACCTTTTCAAAAATTTTAAAGTTGCAAAGTTATTATTATTATTTTGAAGCAATGACTCTAGCGCTTGCGCCGTTTGGCCAGAAAAGCTGCAAAGTTAATTTTGTATTTTATGTGATCATCTTGAAAAAAGTTATAACTTGCTAAGAATATTGGACGGGAGCCTTTCCGGGAAAAGTAGCAGGATATCATAAAAAAACTTTGTTTTGTTGCCGACGTTTCGAAAGCTAGTCGCACTCATCTTCAGGATCCCTGACAATTTTATTTCATTTAGAATACTCACGTCTATCATTCTTTTCTTTTGTTTCACATTTCAGACCTGAACAATATAAAAAAGACATATTTTTTATGTCAAATTGAAAAGGAAAAATATTTCTATAAACCCCTAAAATACCTTATTTTAAGGTTATATTAGGCATATTTCATCCTTCTTTTCCCTAAAATCATTAATTAGTATTTTTTCTGATGGATCATTTAACCATAAGATTTCAAGAATTGTATCAAGAAAATATTTTAATTTCTATACCAAATGTCGCGGGTTCGGACCCCAGGCAGTCGGATGATTTTATTTAAGCCATTTGGGTACCAAATTTAAATTAAAAATGCCTGGACCCTCAATAGATATTATAAATAATAACGGTTATCATCAAAGTCTTAAATAGTCAAAGTTGCCGAAAAGACTGTGAATGTGTGTTTGTGAGTATGAATGAGAAAAGAGTGTAAGTGTTTTTTGAAAAAAAAATAATGATCAAATAGGCCTATACAAAAAGAATTCCAAAAAATGAAAATGCGATTTGAAATTCTTTTTTCCTCTGGCTGTTTCTACTTGAGATCAAATATACAAAACAGTCAAAGTAAATTAATAATAAAATTTTGTTATCTAAATTCTGTTCGGCTGATTCTTCCAACCTTCTTGAGAGAATGACGTGTGTTTAGTTACTGAAACCGACATAATTTAAATAAAGCATTTTATTATTAATTTCATTTTATTTGACTTCTTATTTCTTTCATCATTACATCATACGTGCACCCACCATTTCCTGCATCTTATTATTTTTTAAACTAAGGAGTAGCATGGGCATAACTAGAGAATTTGGCTGGAGAGGGGGTCATGGGACCAGCCATCCTCCGGGGGATCTGGAAGGGCCCATATTTTTTCAATTTTTCTTGGGCCGGAAAGCTTTCTGCCCCCCCCCCCCGCACCAAGACCTTCCTAGTTACGACCATGAGGAGTAATGACTGTGAAATATTTTAATATTACTATGTTGATAAAACCTGACTGAAGGTAAATAATTATTTCTTCTGTAGAGGCTTACACAATATTCGATTGTAATATTTTCAGATTGATGTTATATTAAAATGGCTGTTGTACTCGTTATATTTTTTTCTAGATTTCTAATTTTTTGTATACGCTTCAAAGGACTTTTATATATTAATTATATTAACTTTTTTTATCTAAAAATAGATCTAAATCTCGTAGATCCGCACACACCCTCTGCATGGATTTAAAAAAATTCATTAAATGCGCAACGAATAATCCTCTTAGAAAATATTAAAATGAAAAAAAAAACTCCGGACATTTGTGATGGTGTTTTATAAAATCGAAATTAGACTGATTGTTTGCCGAATGGCCGCTGCTAAGCTTAGAACATGGTCTCATCATTTAGGGGATTGCCAAGGAGCGTTTGCCACCCTCTTCCTCGCCCTAATCGGCATTTACTATTTCACCAACCCTGACAACATCCTCTTTCTCACTTTACTTAACACGACTCGGTTTTATTCAATAAATTATCAGTTTTTTTCCTTTAAAATGTCATATTTTTTTTTAAAGTAACATAATATGGTTTTAGTAAAATGTAAATTAGAAATGAATTCATTTTATCAATAATCTGACTGGACTATTCTTAATTTATTGAAATTAAAAAACAAAAAAAAAAAACAAGGGTAATTGAATTAGCCATGGGGTGTTTGGTTCTCACGTGTAAACACTTGGGTTAATTGATGATCCAATCGCGGTAAAAGCCTTGTCCCCACTCCATCAATGATTAGCAGCCATCGAGGATCACATTTCATTCTTCCCTCTCTCCCTCTCTCACCTAACACCATTAATTTGACTATAATAATAATAAAAAGTCTCGCTAAAAGGAAAAAAAAAATGAAAAAAATGAAAAATGACTTGCGACTTCAGATTGCCCACAAACCCATTTTTCTCTTATTGTATGAAATAAATAAGTAAACACTTAATTAATCATGTTTATGTTTACCATTAATCTTATTTATATAAAAAAAATAGGACGGAGTTACTATAACTCTTGGGCCCGGAATTTTTTTTTATCAATAATATGCAATAGCAAATGAATTCAGTAAATGCTAATGGCTATGCTTTTTGTTTCCAAGCTCCCCAGGCTGTGGCTCTCTAAAAAACGATTACTCTCCAGCTGGATCAGATGTTGTCTTATAACTAGGAAGGGTTGGAATCCGAAAAATTCCAACTGATCTAAACGTGCGGATTCAATGGTCAGCTGTAACGTATCAAACAGCTTCACTGCATTTCTTATGGTTTAGTTTATGTTTACCCAGTCATCTATGATTATTCATTTGTCTATCATCATAAGAAATTCTTTGAATGCAATGGTACAGCGTAGATGCAGCGATCATTGAAACCGCATCCAAAGAATTCGCCTTCTTAAAAAAAATTTAATAAATTCTCTGTAGGGTCAAAAGGTTTTATGTCAAAAAAAATAATTATTTTTTTTTTACTTTCAAGTAGGCTATACATAAAGTAATTATTTATTTAGAGTAAACGTTTCTGGATTTCTCCAATGATCAAGCTGCTAGTATTTTTTTCAATTTATATTTATTAATGTGCCACGGCCGACGTTTCGGTCGCATGTAGGACCATCCTCAGGGCCAAGCCATTGTCAATATATTGATTCTCCAATAGTCATATTGGCAAAAGACATTATCAATTTAACAAACCAAAGACCAAATTAGATCAAGTGTATGTACTATGAACAGAGAGTCTCACTCTATCTAATTTGGTCATTGGTTTATTAAATTGATAATGTCTTTTGCCAATATGACCATTTGAGGATCAATATATTGGCACTGGTTTGACCCTGAGGATGGTCCTATTATGTGACCGAAATGTCGGCCCAGGCACATCAATTAATAATAAATATTGCTCATTGAAGAAATACAGAAACCTTGAATCTACATATCATCAGTTATACACACCTTCGTTATTTATTTGTTGAACGACTTCGTTCCTCCATTTTTCAGTGAATTGATTACATTTATCGTGATTACAAGGAATATGAAAAAAATTCACTTTACTTAATATCTTCCTTCGGAAGGCTTCGCGGCTATTTAACTATAATACAGTATAATAATGAAAAATGGAATTTTATGAAGGAACATTCAAAAAATTTGTAGACATTGGTTTACTAAAGGTCTATTCTTCCCCTATAAGGGAAATTAAACGAATTGGCGTAGATACATGTATAAACTTGAATTAAGTTTCTTTTTGTGAAATTTTCTTTCTTTATATTCCTCTGCTTCTTCTGTTTCCGTCATCAGTCTGGGTCGTCGATCTTCGCATCTTCACTCGCTCTTTAGAGACTGCCTTGGATCTTCAATTATATTGTTGCCCGTTTCTCTCTTCAGCCAGGTCTCCGCTGCTTTTACCATCTCTTTTTTAATTTTCCTTCTCAATTGCAGGTGCCATCCTCTTCTCCCCAATATCTTTGTAGGCCTATTAACCTTTTCTGTTGTCTTCTCCAATTTAACTCGTTATACTTCTTTTTTTTTTTTGTCAATTGTTTGAGTTCTACAAATTATGTGCCTCTAATTTAAATAAAAAATACTGGTATATTTTTTTTTCTTTTGGAAGAATATAAGACTATGAACCGAAAAAAAAAACTGAATTTTTTAATCACCATACCCGAAACGGCGCTTGGAGGAAAGCACATAATAAATACACTCCTTTTTTTTCTCGAGTGTGGAAGTGACTGTGATTAATATCTTAGAAGAATGTCAGGAGGTAGCAGCTAGGAAGGAGCGTCTCCAAAACAATGAAACTCCCAGATATTCGCGACGTTTCGGTCTAAATTTATTTGACCATCATCAGGCAATCAGGAGTTGTCATATGTAAATTTGTATAAATATATTTAAGCATATGTTGCTTTGGACTTGTATTGACATTAAAATATTAATTTTGCTTTCCGATTGCATATTAGCAAAATTAATATTTTAATGTCAATAACAAGTCCAAAGCAACATATGCTTAAATATATTTATACAAATTTACATATGACAACTCCTGATTCCTGATGATGGTCAAATAAATTTAGACCGAAACGTCGCGATTATCTGGGAGTTCCATTGTTTTGGAGACGCTCCTTCCTGGCTCTACCTCCTGCCATTCTTCTAAAATAAATACACTCCTTTCAAGAAGACGTTTCGGCCAAATTTTTTGAATGATCAAGATTATTATTTTAAACAGTTTTTATCCACACTTGTTTTTACGAACTCTGGAAAGTTTTTGAGATACTCGGGTTTTTTAGAGTAGGCCTAGAAAGACGGAGGAAGTTTTTTTTTTTTATTATTGCATTTTCAGATTGATATACTCAATCAAATGAAAGTTACAAAAATATTTTGTAGATAAATACTTTTTGTTATTAAAAAAACTAACTGCCACAAAATAAATTTTCTCTAGTGTTATAAAATATATCGTTTACGTTCTTTTCCCTCAAATGACATTTCACGTTATTTATGTTGTACAGAGGATAAATCAAAAATAAATAAATTTACGACCGAGTGTATAAAATTAAAATAATTTGAAAACCATTTAATTTTTAACCCCCTCCCTCCAACACAAGTCTTTTTTATTCTTTTCCAATCAAATTTTTTTTTTTTTAAATATAAATCATCCAATTAATTGGCATCCTATTTTAAAGGTAATTTTTCTTCCTTTCTAAAATAAATCAGAGGGCAAACTTTTAATTGATACACTCGAGGAAGCGAATTGACCTCCATCTAATGACTTTTACATTTTATTCCGTTCATTAATCACATGAATTGGCTAATGAGTTTCTTCATTATCTAATTAGATTTGTGGCTCTCATATCCCTACGCAATAAAGCAATTTGCATGCAAAATTATAATATTAAACTAATTATTTTTATTATTCTCTTACGTACCGGTATTAAATCACTGCTGTTATTATTATTGTTATTAATATTCTATTTGGGCGGGGTCCTGTGTACGTTAATTCTATAATAAAAAAAAAAAAATTATATTGATTAAAATTATAAATGTAGGTTATGTATAATATTTCGTTTATTATTTAAATCGCTAAATGAAATTCATAACTTAATAAAATAGGTCATTTCAATAGGACTTTCATGT
>JAKCPI010021826.1:0-13435 GCA_023213315.1 Euborellia annulipes | reverse complement strand
AAGACGTTTCGCTAAAAATTTTTGAATGATCAAGATTATTATTTTAAACAGTTTTTATCCACACTTGTTTTTACGAACTCTGGAAAGTTTTTGAGATACTCGGGTTTTTTAGAGTAGGCCTAGAAAGACGGAGGAAGTTTTTTTTTTATTATTCATTTTCAGATTGATATACTCAATCAAATGAAAGTTACAAAAAATATTTTGTAGATAAATACTTTTTGTTATTAAAAAAAACTAACTGCCACAAAATAAATTTTCTCTAGTGTTATAAAATATATCGTTTACGTTCTTTTCCCTCAAATGACATTTCACGTTATTTATGTTGTACAGAGGATAAATCAAAAATAAATAAATTTACGACCGAGTGTATAAAATTAAAATAATTTGAAAACCATTTAATTTTTAACCCCTCCCTCCAACACAAGTCTTTTTTATTCTTTTCCAATCAAATTTTTTTTTTTTTTTTAATATAAATCATCCAATTAATTGGCATCCTATTTTAAAGGTAATTTTTCTTCCTTTCTAAAATAAATCAGAGGGCAAACTTTTAATTGATACACTCGAGGAAGCGAATTGACCTCCATCTAATGACTTTTACATTTTATTCCGTTCATTAATCACATGAATTGGCTAATGAGTTTCTTCATTATCTAATTAGATTTGTGGCTCTCATATCCCTACGCAATAAAGCAATTTGCATGCAAAATTATAATATTAAACTAATTATTTTTATTATTCTCTTACGTACCGGTATTAAATCACTGCTGTTATTATTATTGTTATTAATATTCTATTTGGGCGGGGTCCTGTGTACGTTAATTCTATAATAAAAAAAAAAAATTATATTGATTAAAATTATAAATGTAGGTTATGTATAATATTTCATTTATTATTTAAATCGCTAAATGAAATTCATAACTTAATAAAATAGGTCATTTGAATAGGACTTTCATGTAAGCCTAATAAAATTTGCGGCAAATAATTCAAACATCCTGCCGAAGTCCCCTCTTAGGGTAGGTAGGGGGAATAGCCCCACCGTGGTATCACAAAGGGCCTAATTGGCCTAAGTGTGTTCCCTCTCTGGGAACGGCCACTTCAACCTAACCTAACCTAAGCCTAATAAGAAAGTTAAGCAATTATTTAAATCTTCTATTTCTTCCTTCTCTTTAATTCTCTCACTGCAAGGTCGGAAAAAATTGTTTTAATTATTAATTTAAACTAACTTTTGTTTGAAACAAATTTTTATAGCTTTTATCCTTTTCAAAATCAAAATTTTTGAGAAATTTTATTACAAGTGGGCCTAAAGAAAATTTTTTTTTTTAATTAAATATTTATTAATTCATAAAGAATTATATATATCATGTGTTGGTCCATGAGGTAATTATGAAAACATATAACCAAGTATTTATTAATTTAAATAAGCGAAAAATGTAGGTACCGCCGGGTTTGCACCACGGATCTTGTCGATTTACGCTCAACACGCCCTACTGTTGGACCACAGTACGCACTCGCTTATTTAAATTATGATAGATCGCTGATTTCAGTCTACTAGAGAAACGCCGCTCTAATCAAGCGTTCAGATTTCTCCGCTGCTGAGGCGCGATCTAGATGGACGTTTTGAGAAATTAACTCAATTATGCAATTAATAAATAAAGAATTATATATATCATGTGTTGGTCCATGAGGTAATTATGAAAAACATATAACCAAGTATTTATTAATTTAAATAAGCGAAAAATGTAGGTACCGCCGGGATTTGCACCACGGATCTTGTCGATTTACGCTCAACACGTAGACTGAAATCAGCGATCTATCATAATTTAAATAAGCGAGTGCGTACTGTGGTCCAACAGTAGGGCATGTTGAGCGTAAATCGACAAGATCCGTGGTGCAAATCCCGGCGGTACCTACATTTTTCGCTTATTTAAATTAATAAATACTTGGTTATATGTTTTTCATAATTACCTCATGGACCAACACATGATATATATAATTCTTTATTTATTAATTGCATAATTGAGTTAATTTCTCAAAACGTCCATCTAGATCGCGCCTCAGCAGCGGAGAAATCTGAACGCTTGATTAGAGCGGCGTTTCTCTAGTAGACTGAAATCAGCGATCTATCATAATTTAAATAAGCTGAGTGCGTACTGTGGTCCAACAGTAGGGCGTGTTGAGCGTAAATCGACAAGATCCGTGGTGCAAATCCCGGCGGTACCTACATTTTTCGCTTATTTAAATTAATAAATACTTGGTTATATGTTTTTTATTAATTCATATACCCGAAAAAATAAGGGCGTGCCGCCGAGAGTCGAACCACGGATCCTCCGATTTGTACTCAGAGTGCCTTCCTTGATTCAATCCTTAAGATGTTAAATTGCTTCTCAGCCATTAAACAATAAATAATATTAAAAATAAAATGGAATTTTTATTTTTATTTGATTGAATTTCAAATGACCAAGAAAAAACTGATACCTGAAATTTCATTGATATTCTTTCTACTGGTCTGTATAAGAAAATAAATTTTTAAGAGCAGTTGTAGAGGCTTTACTTGATGATCAAAAGGTCACTGTATAGTCTTCCATTCAGTGTCCAAAAATATTTTTTAGAAATCAAATCAATATTAATCTAAAAAATAAATTAATATTTAAATAAAATCACAACCAAAAACAAAAAAAAATCAATTTTATATAAAGAAGACAAACAAAATTAGACAACACAAAAACAGAGAGGAATTTATTTTTCCCTCTGGAATCGGGAAAAAAACTCCTCCCAGAGGAATCATCCCATTTAAAGGCCCCTTCTTTTCTAATCTAGAGGAAAATATCTCTTGACTTAAAAACTTTTCTAATGCTACAAATTTTCATTTTCAAAACGAGCAGAAATTCCATTATTTTTGGAGTATTCATATCTCTTTATTATCATATTATAATAATGTCTCTGGAATATAATATTATCTTCCAGATTTTATTTTTCACTTTTATTACAAACTAGTCGCAAAGCCCTCCTAAGGCGGGATACGCCCTCTGGATCCCCTTGCTCGCCTACAGCGGGCAAGTTTATTGCCAATTTGGGATATTTCTTGTTGCGATGCAAGTGTTAAGATGTTAAGGAAAGATCTTGAATTCAAGCGATGGTACCGACTGGGCACAGCACAATAGGGTCTATTTATGACTATTTGAAGGGTTAGTCGTATGCGTGCTCTCTTCTTTTTTTCAACTGCTGCGTAGCTCCTCTCACAGCCCTTAGTCGTTTAACCAAAAGCTGGTCACAGAGCACAAAGGACGCTCTCTAATTTCCAAGCCAACTTGTAGATTTTGTGTTCCCATATTGAAGAAATTTGATTATAATTAATTTTCCGAAATATTTAAGAGATTCAAATTATCACTACGTTACTCCCTGGTCCATGTACTGTACTATATGTGTACTTAATTTCAAATAGATTCATTGAAAATTGTGAATTTCTATAGAACATATACATACATACATACATACATATATTCGTTTTTCTCATTTCATTTTTATATATAACTTATATATAGGATTCTACATCTTCAAATAGCCTTCAAATTCTTTTTGTATAGTAGATGTAACCTATATTTTTAATATTAATGAATTTAAAGAGTGCCGAATGTGAATCTATTTTATTATTCAGGAGGGTATCGAGTTTGAAATCAAATTTGGATACTGAATATATAGTACTCAATATATCACTTGGAAATTGCTTTTGTGAAAGAAACCTGCAATCCTAAATCTCGGCTATTTGGCGGCAGATGTTTCAAATAACAAACTTACTATCTATCTCAAATTGATTTCTTTCCATACCAACGTAGAAGTAGAAATCAACTTCAATCAGTTTATATAATCCTCATTTTAAACTTTCAATGACGTTTTTATTTTCATTTTTAATTTTCTAAACAATAAACTCTTAATTTTCAGAATTTTATTTAAAAAATAATATTGGTAAAAAATAATAAAGAGAAATGCTGCTATAACAACACTCACGATGTCGTTTCGATCCCGGTAGAGGTCATCTTCAGAACATGTAGGCTAGTCTTAATATAAGTGTAGGATTTCTTTTGTACTCGAATCTAATGACAATACACATAATCATGAGATTCGAGCGCAAGAGATATACAAATCCTACACATATATTATGACTAGCCTCCATGCTCTGAGATGACCCCTACCAGAATCGAAAGGTCGGCATGAATGCTGAGATCAATAAAAAAAAGAAAAAAACATCATTTGAGAAAAATTCTTCTTCAGGGAAATAACCCCAAACTTTGAGCATTTGAATTAAATTTCCTAAATGAATTTATTCAATATATTTATAAAGTGTCAAAATGACTACTCACCCTGTGACATCGTCAGCCAATTCTACCCTTTCTAGTCTCTTATTAAAGATAATTAATTCTTTAATGAAAAAAATGATAAATAAATTCGATTATTTTTCTCTTGTTCTTTTTTATAAATCCTTCATTTTTTATGTCTCCTGGACTCAGCAAATCTTTATCGTCAGCTGTGCATAACAATAAATTGTTCTTACTTAATATTTAAGGAGGTTCAGGAGCGACGTCTAAACGTACCTTAAAAAAAACTAGATTATTATAAGGAATTTTTCAATGCGGTTTTTTTTTTAAATGAATTAAATTCATAAGAGATTATTGGGACATCGAGCTATAATTTTTTTAATGACTTATTAGGCCTCGGGTACGATACGAGCGGTGAGCGGCAGAGCGGCAGCGTCAGAGCGGCAGAGCGGCAGAGCGAATTCGCTCAACTTTTTTGTACGTATTGGTTTCAATGTATTTGGGTGGCTGCTGGCTAGGATAAGCCTGAGCGGCAGAGCGGCAACTTTTGACGCTCACCGCTCGCCGCTCGCCGCTCGTCCCCGACATTAAATTTCGCTCACCGCCCAGCCGCCGCTCATGAAAATGGCCGCCTTTAACCAAAAAGTGAGGTTACTTTTACTTTGACAGTTCGATATGGAAGCAATAAATTTCACACACATTTGATCTATCAGACAAATTCATAAAGGAAATATGGAATAATATGTTGGTAAATATATTATTAATCCAAGAATTGAACCAATAAGAAAGGCGGTATGTATATTTAATTAATAAAACAAATTATTTAAAGCATAAAAAATTATATTTTTTTAAGGAAAGAAGTCAAAATATAGCACAAATTGCAAAGATTATTTATGATTTATCCTTGTGTGGTGCTTGATGACATTAATATTACTAAATAATCTTATGATAACGATGTGAAGATGGAATTCGACAAAATCAACCCATTTATAATGAGAAGGCAATGTATATGAATTAACACAAAAATAATTTGTTCTTAAATTAATTGAAGAAAACAGGATGTCACAGCGACTCTTGATGAAAGTGAGTGTTGATATATATATATAACCAAATACAAAATATTTTTTAATATATATATTGTGTGTTAAGTGCTAATAAATATATAAATTAAAAAATAATTTTGTGTTTATATATATATATATATATATATATATATATTAACACACCTTCATCAAGAGTCGCTGTGACATCCCATTTCCTTCAATTAATTAAAGATCAAATTATTTATGTGTTAACAATAGCAAGAATTCTTAAATGAAATAATTTGTTCTTGAAAATATTGTTTTAGTAAGAACCTGCAACAAATGCCGAATTGTCAAATAAATTAAAATGCTCTGGAAATTGAAATTTAATTTTTATTACTACAACTCGATAAGAAAGGACCTACCACATACAAAGAATTTCCTGGGCCCCTCTAAACATGATATTTAATTTCTTTTTGTTTGTTAAATTCATTCATTGCATGATAAATGATAATAAAGTGTCAAATATTTTGAAATAGAATTGAATTTTATTTTAATAATTTGAGACTTAATAAATTTGACAGAAAATCTAATACAAAAAAATATATGATAATCTTTCACTTAAAATTAATTATAAAAAAAAAATATTAATATAATACTTGTGATTTTAAAATTTAAATAATTGTATGCTTAATTGAAATAAGATATAGGAATAGATAAAAGGGCTTTTAGCCGACTCGAATTTTCACTTATATTTGAATATTGCGCTCGCTGATTCAATTTGCCGCTTATATCATACACCCCCTGCCGCTCTGCCGCCCTGCCGCTTTGCCGCTCACCGCTTTGCCGCTCACCGCTCTGCCGCTCACCGCTCGTATCGTACCCGAGGCCTTAAAAAATTATCGTAATTAATTTTTTTTGTTATCAAGCAAATACAAAGAAACAAGATGTCCCAATAATCTTTATTTTTTTTTTAATTTAAAAATGAATTTATTGTTATTATTAATCACATATTAATTAAGAAATTTTTAAAATAAGATTGGTAGATATATTTAAAATTTTTAATTTCAAATAGTTAATCACTCTTGCAAAAGATGGCAGGCTAGTCTAACAGCCGATATAGAATTAGCCTAAATATGGCCTATATTTATAAATTTTTATGCTTTTATAAAAGATACATAATATATAATAACATTTATAAAGTATTTATTATTAAAGGCTCAAACAGACAGAACGCGAAATTCGCGACGCTCAGGCTACGCGCGTATTTCGCGGCGTAAGGCGTTTTTGCTAAGCCACACAGGAAGCGTAATCTGGGCGTACGATCCGGTATTGTGTATATGTTTCAACAACCTTTATTTAATGAATTTATAAAATATTTTATAAATAAAGTATTATATTACGAAAGAAATAGAATATCATTGCAAAATTAGATTTTATTTAAATCTTATTTTAGTAATGATAACTTTGATTAAATATTTTTCGAGGCTTGTAAATTAGAATAAGATAATACTATTCAATTACCTCGATTCGGACTTTTTACTAATCATAGATTGGCTGCCAACAAAAAACATTTATTACAGTCTTATTAAATATAGATTATAATATAACTTTAATATTATTTACTTTTATTTAGTTAGAGGCGAAAAAACAAGTGTTTTTAACTGTATAAGTTTTTTATTTCATTACTCATCTTGATTATTTCGCCTGTTCGCGCGAAGGAGTTGTAAATTTGTACAACTCGAAAAAGCTGTCGCGCGAAAGAGGCGTTTACGCCGCGTAAGTTCGCCTCCTGTGTGACGGGGATGAACAGTCTTGCCTTATACAACATTTCGCGCCCTTTCGCGGCGTTGAAAAAACGCCAAGCGACGCGAATTTCGCGTTCTGTCTGTTTGAGCCTTAAAAGATCAATGGAAATCAACCAAATCCATTAAATGATTAGCTACCATGCTGACATCTCTTGACAAATTTTCGTAATAGGTGTTGTTTTTTGGCTTACTTTTGAAGACACACAAACCCCCTTAAATTAAACTTGCATATCCATCAAATGTTTTGACCGTATATCGACATATATGGTAAAATACTTTAATTATTTTTTCCTTCCTTTTTCTATTTTGATATGTTGCCTGCTTTTGAAGTCTTCTCGAACATCATTTATCATTTTGTATGATATTTTACTCGTTCCTTCACCTTGGTTAACCCCAAAAAGAACCCATTTGATACATTACATATTCATTCTATCATCATTTTGCGTTCATTTATTTATTCTTCATTTTTATTTCGACCCTATTTCAATTTTCTGAAATGGAATTAAACCCTAGAGATATATAAATATTCATTATCTTTTGCATTACATGAATATTTAAATAATACTTTCTCTCTCTCTCTTTCTAGGTTATACGGTAATTAATACTATCATTTCTATAATATGCTCTTATTAAAATCTTCTTACTCTTTTTATGATGATAAATTGATTTCCATCCAACGAATTTAATAATCCTCAATCCGAATATGCCTGCCAAGTTTTTTCATCTGTTTTGAATTTTTTTTTTTTTTTTGCTTTCATAGATGATATACGGATATATTATTTGAATTTACTACGATTATTATTTATTATCCTATTTTTGCATTCCCTTATTAATAATACGTAGGCCTATATGAAAAAAACTACAGTGCGTTAAGATGATTTAGTTCCACTTGGTTTTTTGTTATAACTTCCTTATTACTGTACCGATCAAGATGAATTTTTTTTTGCAGATATATAATATGCTTTGATGTTTATTAACAAAACCATGCCATATCGTTTGCCGACAGTTCCCCGCTGTCGACCAGAGGAAAATCGCTATTCTCAAGTCTTGGGATCTAATTCTGTCGCAGCAGCTTACTCAATTCTATTCCCAAGGGAATTAATTTAAAGATTGACCGAATGACCATTAATTACTAGAGCTGTTAAAATCTTATTGTTCATAAATAAATAAATAAAAGTTTTAAAGTCGAACTAAATCACCTTAACACTTTTAAACAGTCAATTTTCATTTTTTTTTTACTATAACTTTTTTGAAATGCGACATATCGTTGGGAGGTTTTGTTAATAAACATCAAAGAGAATTAATATCTACAAAAAAAAATTCATCCCGATCGGTACAGTAATATGGAAGTTATGTTCAAAAACCAAATGGAACAAAATCAACTTATCGAACTGTATTTAGAGGCTTATTTTGGTGAGTTCAGACAAAATTTGAATGTAAAAATATTAAATTAAATTGACTTTGCAATTTGATAAAAATCTCGTCTTGATCAGCATAGTAAAAATATTATAATTAAGTATTATTATTATTGATCCTATTTAAATTTTATGACAAAAGATTTTCTATTAATAATTTTTATCTCTTTCCAGACTCATCCCGGTTTTTTCATTTTTTGGAGATCAGATCTGATCGTAGCCTTGAAAGGAAATCTTAAATTGGTGAGTTCAATTTTTTTTTTTTTATTTATTCTTGACAAAGGGAATTATTAGGCTCTAACATCTAACAGTGTTTTCCAAACTGCGCCCTCATAAATAAAGAGATATTGAAGTTAATATATTGTAATTATATAAAACTAACGAGACAATCATTTTTGAACAGAGGTAAGATAAGAGTTTAATAATGTCTTTATCGAAGGCAAATTAAATCAAATAATACAAAAAAGGGCTCGCTTCTAAATGACAAAATGTTAGCTTGAGTCACTGCATTACCGTGAAATATTAAATAGATTTTACATTTTTCTCTTCAAAAGGAGAAATGGTGTCTCATTCTTTATTTATTTATATTAAAAATTTCTATTTTCTTCTTCCTAAAAGTACAATAAATAAATCAATTACTTGATCACGTGAGATTTATTATTTAACGATAGCCCTGATAATCGATCCCAAAATTATAATTCCATTATTTGTTAGTTGTTGAAACAATTTATTTCTATTATAATAAACTGTTAATTTATGCTCCATCTTGATGTATTAAATTTTAAATAGGTTTGAGAGTTGAATGTAGAAGTGGACACTGACAAAATACAAATTATTTTTTATTTCATTTCAAGTTGCCTAAGTCTTATTTAATCTCCAGCTCAATTGTGATGCCTAACTAAAAAAGTAACGTTAAATCAAAACCCACATTTGAAAAAAAAAAAATTTAATGGAATAACAACACTTAATAAGAAGTTGTCATATTTCATAAAATAAAAATTAAATTAAAGAGTTTATTTTTTCAGACTCGAAATGTATTTTACTTCGTTATTTGTATTGTTTACTTTTTTCCTCTTAACCCGATTGTTTTTTTATTGGCTTATAGTTCCAATATTAGGTTTCCAGCTTAACTTTGGGTTTGAATTGGATTTAGCATTTAGAGAAAGATAAATTCAACATCGTTTCTGCTTACTAAAAGGAGAGAAACGAAAGCCGACTTTGTTCAACTCTTTCGATGCTTAAAACTCTAATTAAAAACTTGCAGATTATTCGATGTGCATTAGATCAAAAGTTCATTTCTCTTGACAAAAGAGATTTTTGTCTTTATTTAAAGATGAAGAAAATTTAATAAATTGCTTAAACAAACTATTTATTTTAAATTCTATCTCCCTTTGAGTTTTTAAAAGTATGTTTTCGATTAGTACATCGTCCTTGATATTTGTACTCTGTACAAATCATATACTTTATTTTGCCTCATTGGCAATTAATTGCGTTTTGTAATTATATAATTTTACGATTATTATTTTTTATTTATTTTATTTATTTGAAATTCCTATCGGGATCCTCGTTTATTTACCCAAGGTGCTTTCGTGCACGAAGCAGGGGGGGAGTAAAGGGGGTAATTACCCCTCCCCCCGAGATTTGAAAAGAAAAATACTTTTTTTTTTGTAAAAAAAATTTATTTTTAATGTAAAATTTTAAAAACTAATATTTAAAAATTCCATTTGTATTAAATACAAATCAAATTTAAACGGACGGGAAAAAATTTCGGTTCCGCGAAAAGAGGGGAATGTTCCGCGGGCGGAAAAAATGTTTGTGTCTGGAAAACTTTGGTTCCGCGAAAAAAAAATTTTTTCGTCGAAAAATTTTTGAGATTACTCGGCCCCCCCTCCCCCCAAGAAACACCTCTGGATCCGCCCTTGGCACGAAGACACACATCTCAAACCCAACCGGCCTCTGGCCGTAGTCATCTACCTGCACCCCGTGAAGTTACATTATTTCCTATCTATAACTCCTCCTCCTTTTTTCGTCTCTAGCTAGTGAACTAATCCTTAATTCTGGTTCTACCCGGTTCCTTTTATTCAAAATTAATATTTAAGCTGCGTTTCCGAGTTAAAATAGCAACAGCTACTTAAATAAAATTTCTCTAAATTATTTTGATAAATTTTTTATCTCGTTTTCTTTATCTTTCAATAAATTCAAATTTTTCATTGTCAAAATGCAAGGCAAGCAAACGAATAAAGATTTCTTCCAATAACATTTTAATAGAATCTTTATATTTGAATATAAATTTTATATAAAATAAAAAAAAATAGTATAATCCATCTATTTTTATTTTCTTACGATGTCATGAATATAAATAAAAAAATTTATTTATGCTATTAAAAAAAAAAATCCTCCCTAAAGGTTCGAGACGTGAGTGATTGATATCGAGATTCGAACGCTCATTTCGAGATTAGGAGACGTTTGTCAAACTGATTGAACATGGAACCAAACAAAAAATATGTACAGTATAATATAAAAAAAAGGAGAAAAAGAAAAAAAAAAAATTGATCTTAAGATCTTTGGATGATTTGTAACGAAGCGAGATTTTTTGCGTGATGTCCGATCATAAGTGCTAGTAGGAATGATAGATAGCTTTTAATTTAACACCGACAACTATTTGTTAAAGAGACCGTTTTGAAATCACACTAATTTTTACTTTCTCTTACCTCTATATATGTTAATATATATATAGAGAGAAAGTATTGGATTCATGTCAAAAATTCGATGTCGAGATTTTGATGGATATACACGTTTTGAGGTCCCCTGAATCCAAAAAAGTTATTTTCGCAACATGTTCTGTCTGTCTGTGTACAAAATATCTCAAGAACGAAAAGAGCTAGGAGATTGAAATTTTATATTTAAATTAGGCCCCCCTGGCACGTGACACGAATCTTTTGAACAAAATCGGCCAAAGAGTTTTTCGATTTTCTCAAAATTTGCTCTAACGATTTTGATTATAATTCAAAAATCAATTATTTTTTAGATGCTCTTTAAAATGTTTATTCTCATTTTGTACTTTATAGAAAAGATAGAAGAAATAGTTGCCATGGTAACAAAATATAAATATTTTCCCTACTTTAAATTTTACATCTTGAATTCAAATATATCGGAAGAAACTAAATATATGTCGACACAAAAAATCTGGTTGTTTCACAAATTCATTTGTTTATATTTAGCCTTTTTTTAATGACACCTGTATGATTTTGTTTTGATTTTTTATCAAAATTAACGCAAATTTTCTATTTCTTCTTTGATTATTTCAAAAATTATTCAGTTTTCGAAAAAATGTCAAAGAATAAAAACTTTTTAAATTAGAGTAATTTATCATAATATAACAAAAAAATTGAAAATTTCAAAATTTTTGAAAAAACTTTTTAAGTAAAGTACTACTTCCAAGTGACTTATTTACTCCAAAAGTTGATAGAAATTTACAATTTTAGTGTAAGGAGCATATACCAAATTTCATCGATCTAGCTGCTCTAAAAGCGTATTTATACATAATAATTTTTAATAGTTTTTAAGCAATCGTGTCTACACACACACACACACACACACACACACACACACACACACACACACACACACACACACACACACACACACACACACACACACACACACACACCCCACGCCCTCTCTGCCATCCAATAGCGAAAAAAGAGATCGCCTTTGTTGGAAAGCAACCAGAATGGACGACTGTAGAGAAAAAAGAAGCGCTCTACAGTTCGGAAACAGCCACCAAAGCCAGATGCCTTATTAATAAAAAAGACGGGAAACCTCTCTTATGTCGAGATGCTAAAGAAGGTTAAAACTGACGTCTCACTAAACGATCTTGGGGCGAACGTCACTCGTATCAGAAAGACAACGAACGGTGACTTGCTAATGAAGCTGAGCAGGAGTGCTGACGGGAAAAGTTTGTCCTATCAAACATCAGTAAAAAGCGTGCTCGGAGAAGATGCTGAGGTAAAGATTCTTACCCACACAAAGCTGATCGAATTAAAAGATCTTGACGAGATCACAACTAAGGAGGAGGTTCGCTCAGCCCTGCTAGCCAAGTTCGAAGAAGCCAAGGATCTCAAAAACGAGGACATCAAGAGCTTAAGGATGACTCCAGGTGGGACACAGACGGCTCTTATCAGTCTTCCTGCAAGTCTGGCGGCCAAAGCTATCGCGGAGGGAAAGTTGAGAATAGGATGGGTCAACTGCCGTATTAGAGAGAAAATGGAGCTAACCAGATGCTTCAGATGTTTGGACTTCGGGCACTTTGCCCGCTCCTGCGGGTGCGTGCAGGACCGCTCAAAGCTGTGTCTCAGATGTGGTAAAGGTGGCCACATCGCAAGAAATTGCAAAGACCAGCCAAGCTGCATGCTGTGCTTAGAGAGAAACGATGGTAAAGCCAACCACATTACGGGAGGTAAAGGTTGCCCTGTTTATCTAAGAGCTCTGCAAAACAAAGCGTCCAAATGAGGGTACTCCAACTAAACCTCAACCATTGTAGAGCGGCCCAGGATCTCCTGGCTCAATCTGTGCGTGAACTTGATATCGACATCGCTATCTTAAGTGAGCAATATAGCGACTTAGATCGTGCTATATGGGCAGCGGATAAGTCGGGAAAAACAGCAGTGTGGTCATGTCACAAGATCCCTTTCGAGAGAAGAATGGATAGACAAGAGGAAGGGTTCGTGTGGGCCCACGTGGGCGGCGTATACTTTTATAGCTGCTATGCCCCCCGAATACAACCATGGAGGAGTTTGAGAGATTCCTGGATCGTCTTGTTAGTGACGCCCGAGGTCGAAGCCCGGTGATTATAGCGGGTGACTTCAACGCTTGGG
>JAKCPI010021825.1:0-13428 GCA_023213315.1 Euborellia annulipes | reverse complement strand
AAATACACTCCTTTCAAGAAGACGTTTCGGCCAAATTTTTTGAATGATCAAGATTATTATTTTAAACAGTTTTTATCCACACTTGTTTTTACGAACTCTGGAAAGTTTTTGAGATACTCGGGTTTTTTAGAGTAGGCCTAGAAAGTCGCAGAAAGTTTTTTTTTTTTTATATTGCACTTTCAGATTGATATACTCAATCAAATGAAAGTTACAAAAATATTTTGTAGATAAATACTTTTTGTTATTAAAAAAACTAACTGCCACAAAATAAATTTTCTCTAGTGTTATAAAATATATCGTTTACGTTCTTTTCCCTCAAATGACATTTCACGTTATTTATGTTGTACAGAGGATAAATCAAAAATAAATAAATTTACGACCGAGTGTATAAAATTAAAATAATTTGAAAACCATTTAATTTTTAACCCCCTCCCTCCAACACAAGTCTTTTTTATTCTTTTCCAATCAAATTTTTTTTTTTTTAAATATAAATCATCCAATTAATTGGCATCATATTTTAAAGGTAATTTTTCTTCCTTTCTAAAATAAATCAGAGGGCAAACTTTTAATTGATACACTCGAGGAAGCGAATTGACCTCCATCTAATGACTTTTACATTTTATTCCGTTCATTAATCACATGAATTGGCTAATGAGTTTCTTCATTATCTAATTAGATTTGTGGCTCTCATATCCCTACGCAATAAAGCAATTTGCATGCAAAATTATAATATTAAACTAATTATTTTTATTATTCTCTTACGTACCGGTATTAAATCACTGCTGTTATTATTATTGTTATTAATATTCTATTTGGGCGGGGTCCTGTGTACGTTAATTCTATAATAAAAAAAAAAAAAAAATTATATTGATTAAAATTATAAATGTAGGTTATGTATAATATTTCGTTTATTATTTAAATCGCTAAATGAAATTCATAACTTAATAAAATAGGTCATTTCAATAGGACTTTCATGTAAGCCTAATAAGAAAGTAAAGCAATTATTTAAATCTTCTATTTCTTCCTTCTCTTTAATTCTCTCACTGCAAGGTCGGAAAAAATTGTTTTAATTATTAATTTAAACTAACTTTTGTTTGAAACAAATTTTTATAGCTTTTATCCTTTTCAAAATCAAAATTTTTGAGAAATTTTATTACAAGTGGGCCTAAAGAAAAAATTTTTTTTTTTAATTAAATATTTATTAATTCATATACCCGAAAAAATAAGGGTGTGCCGCCGAGAGTCGAACCGCGGATCCTCCGATTTGTACTCAGAGTGCCTTCCTTGATTCAATCCTTAAGATGTTAAATTGTTTCTTAGCCATTAAACAATAAATAATATGAAAAATAAAATGGATTTTTTTATTTTTATTTGATTGAATTTCAAATGACCAAGAAAAAACTGATACCTGAAATTTCATTGATATTCTTTCTACTGGTCTGTATAAGAAAATAAATTTTTAAGAGCAGTTGTAGAGGCTTTACTTGATAATCAAAAGGTCACTGTACAGTCTTCCATCCTGTGTCCAAAAATATTTTTTTAGAAATCAAATCAATATTAATCTAAAAAATAAATTAATATTTAAATAAAATCACAACCAAAAACAAAAAAAAATCAATTTTATATAAAGAAGACAAACAAAATTAGACAACACAAAAACAGAGAGGAATTTATTTTTCCCTCTGGAATCGGGAAAAAACTCCTCCCAGAGGAATCATCCCATTTAAAGGCCCCTTCTTTTCTAATCTAGAGGAAAATATCTCTTGACTTAAAAACTTTTCTAATGCTACAAATTTTCATTTTCAAAACGCGCAGAAATTCCATTGTTTTTGGAGTATTCATATCTCTTTATTATCATATTATAATAATGTCTCTAGAATATAATATTATCTTCCAGATTTTATTTATCACTTTTATTATAAACTAGTCGCAAAGCCCTCCTAAGGCGGGATACGCCCTCTGGATCCCCTTGCTCGCCTACAGCGGGCAAGTTTATTGCCAATTTGGGATATTTTTTGTTGCAATGCAAGTGTTAAGATGATAAGGAAGGATCTTGAATTCAAGCGAGGGAACCGACTGGGCACAGCTCAAAAGGGTCTATTTATGACTATTTGAAGGGTTAGTCGTATGCGTGCTCTCTTCTTTTTTTCAACTGCTGCATAGCTCCTGCCACAGCCCTTAGTCGTATAACGAGAAAGCTGGCCACAGAGCACAAAGGACGCTCTCTAATTTCCAAGCCAACTTGTAGATTTTGTGTTCCTATATTGAAGAAATTTGATTGTAATTAATTTTCCAAAATTTTTAAGAGATTCAAATTATTACTACGTTACTAGTTACTCCCTGGTCCAAGTACATCCTTGTACTGTACTATATGTGTACTTAATTTAAAATAGTTTCATTGAAAATTGTGAATTTCTATAGAACATATACATACATACATATATGTATATATATGTTTTTCCCATTTCATTTTTATATATAACTTATATATAGGATCTACATTTTAAAATAGCCTTCAAATTCTTTTTGTATAGAAGATGTAACCTATATTTTTAATATTAATGAATTTAAACAGTGCCGAATGTGAATCTATTTTATTATTCAAGAGGGTATCGAGTTTGAAATCAAATTTGGATACTGAATATATAGTACTCAATATATCACTTGGAAATTGCTTTTGTGAAAGAAACCTGCAATCCTAAATCTGTCACGAATCTCGGCTATTTGGCGGCAGATGTTTCAAATTACAAACTTACTATCTATCTCAAATTGATTTCTTTCCATACAAACGTAGAAGTAGAAATCAACTTCAATCAGTTTATATAATCCTCATTTTAAACTTTCAATGACGTTTTTATTTTCATTTTTAATTTTCTGAACACTAAACTCTTAATTTTCAGAATTTTATTTTAAAAAATAATATTGGTAAAAAATAATAAAGAGAAATGCAGCTATAACAACACTCACGATGTCGTTTCGATCCCGGTAGGAGTCATCTTCAGAACATGTAGGCTAGTCTTAATATAAGTGTAGGATTTCTTTTGAACTCGAATCTAATGACAATACACATAATCATGAGATTCGAGCGCAAGAGATATACAAATCCTACACATATATTATGACTAGCCTCCATGCTCTGAAGATGACCCCTACCAGAATCGAAAGGTCGGCATGAATGCTGAGATCAATAAAAAAAGAAAAAATCTGGTGTGACTGGCGCACAGCACACAACTTTCTCTTACCCTTCGGTAAGAGAAAGTTGTGCACCGTGCTGGTCACACCAGATTTTTTGTGTCGAGATATATTTAGTTTCCGACAGCACCTTAGTTTCAAACTTGCATTTTAAATGTTGACTGCTTCAAATAAACTATGGTTATTTTTCAAAATTTTAATCTCATATTTGGACATTTTATACACAATATAGATTCGTAAATAAATACAAAATTTCATAAGAATTGGAAAAAAAAAATTTTAATGCGTAAAAAGTTCCAAAGGGGACCCCCTTTTGAATCAAAATTAACATACAAATCCCTATAGGAAATTAACATTGTTCCTATGCGAAGATAAGGTGGAAAGGGAATTTTAAAAAGAGTAGAGAGAGACGATAATGGATAATGTTTGCAAGTGAGAGAGAGAGAGAGAGAGAGAGAGAGAGACATATATGTTTTCTTTGAAACAATTAAGCCTGGTCGTCCACTGGACGCGACAACGCGCTACCGCTACAAGCGCTACAACACGCTACAGATCCCAATGTGTGTGAATCAATTGAAGCTCGTCCACTGCAAACGCGCGACAACACGCTACAACGCGCTTCGAGCGACAAGGCGCTACAGATCCCAAAAAAATGGGATCTGTAGCGCGTTGTAGCGTCTAACCCTTTGTTTTTCTAACCTAAAACACTCTCACCGGCAAAAAAACCGCAACACTTTGTTTTTTCTTAATAAAATTGATGGAATTGAATCAAACAAAGACCAAAATGTCGATATTTAATTTGTGGGACAAAATAAGATTAAATAGACCTCAAAGAGCCGTAGTTACTTCATCAATCACTGTTTGTTCGGTGAGAGTGTAATTAAATGAATTTTCATAAATTTTTTAAATTTTTTATTAACTGTTTCAAGAATCGACTGCTTTGCAAATATCAGTTTCGATTTTTCATCACCGTCAGGACCTTTAAAGATAAACATAGAGTATGTGTAATTTATTTTATATTCAACACTTACTTATTCTTTTATAGTCGACATTACAATTTTTTCTGATATACTGTATATATATATATTAAATTGATAAAATTATACATTTTTGTTTTTTTCACATTGAGTGATTTGGTGAAGTAACTGCGGCTCTTCGAGGTCTATTTAAAATAACCTTCATCCCAGAATATAAAGAATTTTAAAATAAGATTATTTGAAAATTTAGCGAAAATAAATATAAATTAGGACATTTTTATCTTGGTTTTATATTTCAATTTAATTATTTATTAAAATTATATGGATTTGTTTTATTTATTGGTTAGAAATTTATATGATATTTTATGTCAAATGTAGCGCGAAGTAGCGTGCAGTGGACGACCCTTGTCGCGTGTTGTCGCGTCTCTTGTTGTCGCGCTTGTAGCGGTAGCGTCCAGTGGACGACCAGCCTAAAGACACAAATAAAATAAAAATAAATGGGAAATAAAATAAAAAAAAAGATTTTTAAAAAAATGCTTTTATTTAAATTGAACTAAAAAGAGAGAAATAAGAAAGAAATAATTTAATTGTTCTTGTTAAAATTTTTTAATATTTGACTTAAAATAAAAGCGTGGGGCGCGAGTCTCGGAATCACTTCGAAGCCGCCCCACGCTTTTATTTTAAGTCATAAATATTAAAAAATTTTAACAAGAACAATTAAATTATTTCTTTCTTATTTCTCTCTTTTTAGTTCAATTTAAATAAAAGCATTTTTTTAAAAAATCTTTTTTTTATTTTATTTTTATTTTAAGCTTTTTAGTCTTTTAGTCTTATCAAAAATCATCAATATGATAAAGTACCACATTAGTTTGGCCTGTATTGATTTGGTTCAATTGAAAAATTATTCATTATCATAAAAAAATGACTCGTAAATATCAAAATTCAAAACTATAGTTAATAGGGCCTTATTTGCGTGAGGCTTCAAATAAAGTACCACATTAGTTTGGTCTATTTTGATCAAAACCACCATATAGTGGCGTCATCAAAAATGACTCTTAAGTATTACATTTCACACCTTTAGCCCATCGGGAAGTCTTTTGAAATTACATTAATTCGCGAAGGGTTTCAAATAAAGTACCACATTAGTTTGGTCTATTTTGATCAAAACCACCATATAGTGGCGTCATCAAAAATGACTCCTTAAGTATTACATTTAACACCTCTAGCCCATCGGGAAGTCTTTGGAAATTACATTAATTCGCGAAGGGTTTCAAATAAAGTACCACATTAGTTTGGTCTATTTTGATCAAAACCACCATATAGTGGCGTCATCAAAAATGATCCTTAAGTATTACATTTAACACCTCTAGCCCATCGGGAAGTCTTTGGAAATTACATTAATTCGCGAAGGGTTTCAAATAAAGTACCACATTAGTTTGGTCTATTTTAATCAAAACCACCATATAGTGGCGTCATCAAAAATGACTCTTAAGTATTACATTTCACACCTCTAGCCCATCGGGAAGTCTTTTGAAATTACATTAATTTGCGAAGGGTTTCAAATAAAGTACCACATTAGTTTGGTCTATTTTGATCAAAACCACCATATAGTGGCGTCATCAAAAATGACTCTTAAGTATTACATTTCACACCTCTAGCCCATCGGGAAGTCTTTTGAAATTACATTAATTCGCGAAGGGTTTCAAATAAAGTACCACATTAGTTTGGTCTATTTTGATCAAAACCACCATATAGTGGCGTCATCAAAAATGACTCTTAAGTATTACATTTCACACCTCTAGCCCATCGGGAAGTCTTTTGAAATTACATTAATTCACGAAGGGTTTCAAATAAAGTACCACATTAGTTTGGTCCATTTTGGTAAAACCAAACTCACAATTTGCGTCATCAAAAATGACTCTTAAATATCAAATTTCACACCTCTAGCTCATCGGGAAGTGTCCTTAACAAAGCCATAAAGTTGGTGACCTTGAAAGAGTAAGTTAAATAAAAGCATTTAATTTAAATAATAATTGATTTTTTAATCTAATAAAAAGAAAAAGATTTAAATTCGGTTACCATGGCAACCATTTCTATCTTTCCTATGAAGAACAAGAGTAAAGTGGTGTTCAGAAGATTTCAACGGCAAAATGAGAATATACATTTTAAAGAGAATCTAAAAAATAGTTGATTTATGAATTTTAAAAAAATCCTTGGAGGGAATTTTGGGAAAATCGAAAAAAACTGAAAAAGTACATCAGTAAAGTACTAGTACTTTTTGGCCGATTTTGTTCAAAAGCTTATTTTGAGATTCTTCAAAGATACCTAAGTTAAATATAAAATTTCAATCCGGTAGCTCAATTCCTTCATGCTAAAAATCGTTACACACACACAGACACACACACACACAGACCAATTTGCGGGACCCACTTTTTTTGGACTCAGGGGACCTCAAAACATGTATATCCATCAAAATCTCGACATCGAATTTTTGACATGATCGCAATACTTTCTCTCTCTATATATTTCATATATAGGCTAAGAGAAAGTAAAAACATCATTTGAGAAAAATTCTTCTTCAAGGAAATAACCCCCAAACTTTGAGCATTTGAATTAAATTTCCTAAATGAATTTATTCAATATATTTATAAAGTGTCAAAATGACTACTCACCCTGTGACATCGTCAGCCAATTCTACCCTTTCTAGTCTCTTATTAAAGATAATTAATTCTTTAATGAAAAAAATGATAAATAAATCCGATTATTTTTCTCTTGTTCTTTTTTATAAATCCTTCATTTTTTATATCTCCTGGACTCAGCAAATCTTTATCGTCAGCTGTGCATAATAATAAATTGTTCTTACTTAATATTTAAGGGGGTTCAGGAGCGACGTCTAAACGTACTTTAAAAAAACTAGATTATTATAAGGAATTTTTCAATGCGGTTTTTTTTTTTAATGAATTAATTCATAAGAGATTATTGGGACATCGAGCTATAATTTTTTTAATGACTTATTAAAAAATTATGGTAATTAATTTTTTGTTATCAAGCAAATACAAAAAAACAAGATGTCCCAATAATCTTTAATTTTTTTTTAAATTTAAAAATAAATTTATTGTTATTATTAATCACATATTAATTAAGAAATTTTTAAAATAAGATTGGTAGATATATTTAAAATTTATCTGTCAAATAGTTAATCACTCTTGCAAAAGATGGCAGGCTAGTCTAACAGCCGATATAGATTTAGCCTAAATATGGCCTATATTTATAAATTGTTATGCTTTTATAAAAGATACATAATATATAATAACATTTATAAAGTATTTATTATTAAAAGATCAATGGAAATCAACCAAATCCATTAAATCAGTGGTTCCCAACCTTTTTTGACCCATCGCCCCTTTCTGGAGGTTGACTAACACCTATCGCCCCCCTTTACATTTCCAATGTATGCCTAATTTTAATTTGAAGTAAAGTGTAAATAATAAAGCAGTTTTATTATTTTAAACAATTTTATTACCGTAGGTCTATATACAGGGCCGCAGACAGACTTGACGGGCCCCGGGGCTACTTAATAATACGGCCCCCACCCCCAAAAAAAAAAAACTTAAAGTTTTCTTTTTTAGTATGTAAAAGGCTATTGTGGCCTTCATACGCCAACTTTTTTTACACAGTTTTTGACACAACTTTTGAAATAGTTATAGGTATATACATAGCTTACAATATTTATTTAAATAAAGTTATATAAATTTTTTTCAAAATGTCCTAAACAAAGAGTTACAAAGTTTTAATTTATCGAGGCCAAAGTCGGACAGAGAATTTTCGGGGGAATCTGGGGGTATGGAAAATTTTTTTGAAAATTAACCACTGAAATCTACGTTTTTAGCTATCCTGAGTCGTGAAAAAGATCAAACTTGATTTGAGCTTAAAGGGCCCGGGGGAAAAAAAAATTCAAGAAAATGATTTTTTTTTAATTGAAATTTAAGATTTGAGCTAAAAGTGACGTTTCAATTCTAGATTGGAATTATCTTCAGACTATTTTATTTTTATGGTAAAATTTTGTCCTCTTCTATCCTGACCATTCTGTAAATAGGTGATTTTTCTCTTTGATTTTTATTTTTTTTAATTTTAGTAAACTAATAATTTTTCTCCCTTAGAATACTCATCGCCCCCCAATCGCCCCCCGCTTATTTATCGCCCCCCTGAAAGCCCAAATCGCCCCCTTGGGGGCGATCGCCCCCAGGTTGGGAACCACTGCATTAAATGATTAGCTACCATGCTGACATCTCTTGACAAATTTTCGTAATAGGTGTTGTTTTTTGGCTTACTTTTGAAGACACACAACGCCCTCTTCTCGGGAAAAACATGCGTAACTTCTACCTCCTGAACCCCCTTAAATTAAACTTGCATATCCATCAAATGTTTTGACAGTATATCGACATATATGGTAAAATACTTTAATTATTTTTCCAAATTTATTTTTTCCTTCCTTTTTCTATTTTGATATGTTGCCTGCTTTTGAAGTCTTCTCGAACGTCATTTATCATTTTGTATGATATTTTGCCCGTTCCTTCACCTTGGTTAACCCCAAAAAGAACCCATTTGATACATTACATATTCATTCTAACATCATTTTGCGTTCATTTATTTATTCTTCATTTTTATTTCGTCCCTATTTCAATTTTCTGAAATGGAATTAAACCCTAGAGATATATAAATATTCATTATCTTTTGCATTACATGAATATTTAAATAATACTTTCTCTCTCTCTCTCTCTAGGTTATACGGTAATTAATACTATCATTTCTATAATATGCTCTTATTAAAATCTTCTTACTCTTTTTATGATGATAAATTGATTTCCATCCAACGAATTTAATAATCCTCAATCCGAATATGCCTGCCAAGTTTTTTCATCTGTTTTGAATTTTTTTTTTTTTTTTGCTTTCATAGATGATATACGGATATATTATTTGAATTTACTACGATTATTATTTATTATCCTATTTTTGCATTCCCTTATTAATAATACGTAGGCCTATATGAAAAAAACTACAGTGCGTTAAGATGATTTAGTTCCACTTGGTTTTTTGTTATAACTTCCTTATTACTGTACCGATCAAGATGAATTTTTTTTTTGCAGATATATAATATGCTTTGATGTTTATTAACAAAACCATGCCATATCGTTTGCCGACAGTTCCCCCCTGTCGACAAGAGGAAAATCGCTATTCTCAAGTCTTGGGATCTAATTCTGTCGCAGCAGCTTACTCAATTCTATTCCCAAGGGAATTAATTTAAAGATTGACCGAATGACCATTAATTACTAAAGCTGTTAAAATCTTATTGTTCATAAATAAATAAATAAAAGTTTTAAAGTCGAACTAAATCACCTTAACACTTTTAAACAGTCAATTTTCATTTTTTTTTACTATAACTTTTTTGAAATGCGACATATCGTTGGGAGGTTTTGTTAATAAACATCAAAGAGAATTAATATCTACAAAAAAAAATTCATCCCGATCGGTACAGTAATATGGAAGTTATGTTCAAAAAACCAAATGGAACAAAATCAACTTATCGAACTGTATTTAGAGGCTTATTTTGGTGAGTTCAGACAAAATTTGAATGTAAAAATATTAAATTAAATTGACTTTGCAATTTGATAAAAATCTCGTCTTGATCAGTAAAAATATTATAATTAAGTATTATTATTATTGATCCTATTTAAATTTTATGACAAAAGATTTTCTATTAATAATTTTTATCTCTTTCCAGACTCATCCCGGTTTTTTCATTTTTTGGAGATCAGATCTGATCGTAGTCTTGCAAGGAAATCTTAAATTGGTGAGTTCAATTTTTTTTTTTTTTTTTATTTATTCTTGACAAAGGGAATTATTAGGCTCTAACATCTAACAGTGTTTTCCAAACTGCGCCCTCATAAATAAAGAGATATTGAAGTTAATATATTGTAATTATATAAAACTAACGAGACAATCATTTTTGAACAGAGGTAAGATAAGAGTTTAATAATGTCTTTATCGAAGGCAAATTAAATCAAATAATACATAAAGGGGCTCGCTTCTAAATGACAAAATGTTAGCTTGAGTCACTGCATTACCGTGAAATATTTAATAGATTTTACATTTTTCTCTTCAAAAGGAGAAATGGTGTCTCATTCTTTATTTATTTATATTAAAAATTTCTATTTTCTTCTTCCTAAAAGTACAATAAATTAATCAATTACTTGATCACGTGAGATTTATTATTTAACGATAGCCCTGATAATCGATCCCAAAATTATAATTCCATTATTTGTTAGTTGTTGAAACAATTTATTTCTATTATAATAAACTGTTAATTTATGCTCCATCTTGAGGTATTAAATTTTTAAATAGGTTTGAGAGTCGAATGTAAAAGTAGACACTGACAAAATAACAAATTATTTTTTATTTCATTTCAAGTTGCCTAAGCCTTATTTAATCTCCACCTCAATTGTGATGCCTAACTAATTAAGTAACGCTAATTCAAAACCCACATTTGAAAAAAAAAATTATTTAATGGAAAAAATTAGGTTTTTCTTGATAATAAATGATATTCCTGCTAAATAAATAGAACTTTAGTATAACAACACTTAATAAGAAGTTGTCATATTTCATAATTCATAAAATAAAAATTAAATTAAAGAGTTTATTTTTTCAGACTCGAAATGTATTTTACTTCGTTATTTGTATTGTTTACTTTTTTTCCTCTTAACCCGATTGTTTTTTTATTGGCTTATAGTTCCAATATTAGGTTTCCAGCTTAACTTTGGGTTTGAATTGGATTTAGCATTTAGAGAAAGATAAATTCAACATCGTTTCTGCTTACTAAAAGGAGAGAAACGAAAGCCGACTTTGTTCAACTCCTTCGATGCTTAAAACTCTAATTAAAAACTTGCAGATTATTCGTTATGCATTAGATCAAAAGTTCATTTCTCTTGACAAAAGAGATTTTTGTCTTTATTTAAAGATGAAGAAAATTTAATAAATTGCTTAAACAAACTATTTATTTTAAATTCTATCTCCCTTTGAGTTTTTAAAAGTATGTTTTCGATTAGTACATCGTCCTTGATATTTGTACTCTGTACAAATCATATACTTTATTTTGCCTCATTGGCAATTAATTGCGTTTTGTAATTATATAATTTTACGATTATTATTTTTTATTTATTTTATTTATTTGAAATTCCTATCGGGATCCTCGTTTATTTACCCAAGGTGCTTTCGTGCACGAAGCAGGGGGGGGGGTAAAGGGGGTATTACCCCTCCCCCGAGATTTGAAAAGAAAAATACTTTTTTTTTGTAAAAAAATTTATTTTTAATGTAAAATTTTAAAAACTAATATTTAAAAATTCCATTTGTATTAAATACAAATCAAATTTAAACGGACGGGGAAAAAATTTCGGTTCCGCGAAAAGAGGGAATGTTCCGCGGGCGGAAAAAATGTTTGTGTCCGGAAAACTTTGGTTCCGCGAAAAAAAAATTTTTTCGTCGAAAATTTTTTGAGATTACTCGGCCCCCCCCCCCCTCCCCCCGAGAAACACCTCTAGATCCGCCCTTGGCACGAAGACACACATCTCAAACCCAACCGGCCTCTGGCCGTAGTCATCTACCTGCACCCCGTGAAGTTACATTATTTCCTATCTATAACTCCTCCTCCCTGTTTTCGTCTCTAGCTAGTGAACTAATCCTTAATTCTGGTTCTACCCGGTTCCTTTTATTCAAAATTAATATTTAAGCTGCGTTTCCGAGTTAAAATAGCAACAGCTACTTAAATAAAATTTCTCTAAATTATTTTGATAAATTTTTTATCTCGTGTTCTTTATCTTTCAATAAATTCAAATTTTTCATTGTCAAAATGCAAGGCAAGCAAACGAATAAAGATTTCTTCCAATAACATTTTAATAGAATCTTTATATTTGAATATAAATTTTATATAAAATAAAAAAAAATAGTATAATCCATCTATTTTTATTTTCTTACGATGTCATGAATATAAATAAAAAAATTTATTTATGCTATTAAAAAAAAATCCTCCCTAAAGGTTCGAGACGTGAGTGATTGATATCGAGATTCGAACGCTCATTTCGAGATTAGGAGACGTTTGTCAAACTGATTGAACATGGAACCAAACAAAAAATATGTACAGTATAATATAAAAAAAAAGGAGAAAAAGAAAAAAAAATTTGATCTTAAGATCTTTGGATGATTTGTAACGAAGCGAGATTTTTTGCGTGATGTCCGATCATAAGTGCTAGTAGGAATGATAGATAGCTTTTTAATTTAACACCGACAACTATTTGTTAAAGAGACCGTTTTGAAATCACACTAATTTTTACTTTCTCTTACCTCTATATATGTTAATATATATAGAGAGAAAGTATTGGATTCATGTCAAAAAATTCGATGTCGAGATTTTGATGGATATACACGTTTTGAGGTCCCCTGAATCCAAAAAAGTTATTTTTCGCAACATGATCTGTCTGTCTGTGTACAAAATATCTCAAGAACGAAAAGAGCTAGGAGATTGAAATTTTATATTTAAATTAGGCCCCCCCTGGCACGTGACACGAATCTTTTGAACAAAATCGCCCAAAGAGTTTTTCGATTTTCTCAAAATTTGCTCTAACGATTTTGATTAAAATTCAAAAATCAATTATTTTTTAGATGCTCTTTAAAATGTTTATTCTCATTTTGTACTTTATAGAAAAGATAAGAGAGAAATAGTTGCCATGGTAACAAAAAATACAAATATTTTCCCTACTTTAAATTCTACATCTTGAATTCAAATATATCGGAAGAAACTAAATATATGTCGACACCAAAGAATATTGTTGTACACAGAATTCATTTGTTTATATTTACCCTTTTTTTAATGACACCTGTATGATTTTGTTTTTGATTTTTATCAAAATTAACGAAAATTTTCTATTTCTTCTTTGATTGTCTCAAAATTATTCAGTTTTTTCGAAAAATGTCAAAGAATAAAAAATCTTTAAATTAGAGTAATTTATCATAATATAACAAAAAAATTGAAAATTTCAAAATTTCTGGAAAAAACTTTTTAAGTAAAAGTACTACTTCCAAGTGACGTATTTACTTTCCCAAAAGTTAATAGAAATCTACAATTTTAGTGTAAGGAGCATATACCAAATTTCATCGATCTAGCTGCTCTAAAAGCGTATTTATACATAATAATTTTTAATAGTTTTTA
>JAKCPI010021823.1:0-14386 GCA_023213315.1 Euborellia annulipes | reverse complement strand
TTTTTTCTTCTTCTTCAGAAGCCTTAGAAAATATTTTCTTTATTAGTATAAAATTGTATTCCTTCGGGAAATACAAAAAGAGACAGACATTTGGGAATTAAATCGTCATAATTATATCAAGTTGAAGTTCGTAATAGCGTATTAATTAACAGAATGGGGATATATAAAACACTCTTCTTCTGATAGCATAAATTTCATTAAACATAAATTAAAAGAAAAAAAAATATATAAATAATAATGAATGTAGTTTTATGACATTTCCGGGGGGGGTTGATCGTAAATTTTGTAATTTGGCATGTAAGTGAGAGAGAGAGAGAGAGAGAAAAAAGAGTAATCCATCTCTCTCTCTCTCTCTCTTGGGGCCTGCCTACGCCCCAAAATCCTTTGTCAGAGAGAAAATGAGGGGAAAGTAAGGCGGGGCTTTTTAGCTGCTGTCGGACATCCCCCTTGTTGCCCGCCTCCCCCCTCCCCTCTCCCCAACCCCCTCCCCCACACTCACTCACACACATATACGAGACCTTTCAAAAACAATCTTGTATTGATTATATACTCACATTTCTTCAAAATTTCTCTTGTTTAAACCGAAGTGGACATCATTTTAATTTCTTTTTCTTTGTTTGTCAGGATTTTTATCCCTAGATAGTCCACTCCCGAAATATATATATAATAGCGGAGTGTCCGTCTGTCTGTCCGTCTGCTGTCACACTATTTGACTAATTTCCCATTGGAATTGTAGAACGAAATTTTTCACTCTTATAGTGGACGTTACGAAAAGTCCAGGAAAAATACTCCGGTCCCGAAATTCCTATAACTTTTTGAGTTATTATTTCCTAAAGTTACAATTTCTCCTATAGGAAATGTTTAGAGAAATATTTATGTATTCTTTGCATTTATATATTCTATGAATGTAAACAAATCATCAAGCAGGCACTGGATTGGAATACGTAGTAGTGATTTTCTTTTGCCCTCGGGGCTTGGTGTAGAGGTTAGCGAGCTGAGCTTGTATACCAAGGGCCGAGGGTTCGGATCCCAGGCAGTCCGATGATTTTATTTAAGCCATTTGGATACCAAATGGCTTAAATAAGAATGCCTGGACCCAAATAATAATATATATTCATAACGGTTATCGTCTAAAGTCTTAAATGGCCTGAGTTGCCGAAAAGACTGTGTGAATGTGTGTGAGTGTGAGTGTGAATGACAAAAAAGTGTGAATGTTTTTTAATAATAAAAAAAAAATCTCGAATTATAATATATAGGCGGAAACTAAAACAAATGGAAACAAAGGTAAGAGAAAGTTGTGTGCTGTGCGACCAGTCACACCAGATTTTTACTCTTTCTCTACCCTATATATGAAAATATATAGAGAGAGAAAGTATTGTTTATAATAGAAATGAGGTATAAAAATCAAATTAAAAATATAGCTTAAATCCCTAAATAAGCACTTAAACTCCAAAATAAGCATTTATATGAAAAAAAAAAAGATTTCTTTGGGTGTGTTCTTATACCCTAAAACGGCCAGATAAAAAAAAATTTGTAAGATATACCCTCCGTTATAGCGATTAAGGAAAAAACATGCATTAACTGCAAAAACCCAAGTAATATGTATTCAAATGTATTCTGTAGATATTCGTTGATAGTTTGGGCTGGATGTTGAAATTAATAAATAGGAGAAGGAAACCAGCGCCTCTTTTTCCACCATACACACTATTTATTTGCAAATATTTCGGGTTGCAAAACGCCACCCATCATCAGTGCAGCAAATGGTTTTGGTGGTGGATGTCGTCTCTATTTTTGCCTCTGTTTGTATAAATGCTTGCCATTCTCATAGCTAATAGGCAAATTACCAGCAAGTATTCTGTAGAATCTAATGAAAATATTGTTACAAATGTAGCTCTTGGACCTGTCATCAATACGGCTCAAGCTGTGATGACGGTCCTTGGGCAAACTCCTCGGGAGGAATAAAGGGATTATTATTATGATTATAATTTGCCCTCGGGCTTGTTGTAGCGTGCTGACCTTCTAAACTGAGGGTCGCGGGTTCACATCCCATGCAGTCCGATGATTTTATTTAAGCCATTTGGATACCAAATGGGAAAAAAGTGTAAGTGTTAAAAGAGAAAAGTAATAATTCTATTATGGGGTCCAAAGTTAAAAAAAAAAAACTGACAAAATTCGATTTTTTTGGCTCTCAATCAAATAATACATGTATGAGAAATTGCTTATTGAAACAAATTAAAATAAATAGATTTATAATATTACACTTGATAAAAGGCCATATAGTATAGCAAAACGTTGCCAAAAATAATTAGGAAATTAAAAAAAAAATAAACATATTTATCATTTTTTTTTTTTTAAGTGGGAACTTTTATTTGATGGCCTCAAATTATTTAGCTCTTCTATCAGCAAGCCGTGACGTCAAAGGCCGTGACGCTACAAGCCATGACGTCACAAGCCGCGATGACAAAAATAGGAAATTTAAAATTTAATATATATGACGAATTATAAAAAAATAATTGTGAGATTTAATTATTCAATTTTTAAATTGATAAAATATAATTTTTAAAATAATTTAAAATATCTTCAATTACTAAATAAATATTGTTCTCAGTTTTTAACATGCGTCTATTGATTTCCCATTTTCCCAATTATTAAGTTAAGATTAAAAACGCGATTTTAATACCCTTAATTGAATAATTCTTAAACGCCTTCGATCCGAAAAAAAAGTTTCACTTGCATCGTTGTTTCATAAAACCACACAATGATTTTTTTTTTAACACTTTAAGCCATTTGGTATCCAAATGGCTTAAATAAAATCATCGGACTGCCTGGGGTCCGAACCCGCGACCTTTGGTATACAAGGCAGGCACGCTACCGACTACTCCAAGCCCGAGGGTATTTATCATTTAATCCTTTATCTATGAATTAGGCAAAGTTTCGGACTCTCATTAATATTAAATAGAATATTTGATACCCTCTAATATGTCTTATATTGAGAGCGATATGCACAAAAGCATCGGTTGTTGTTGTGTTGTTGTTATATCCATTCAGTATTATCCTAAATTCGAGAGCGAGATATAAATTATAAACAAGGACTACTACGCGCGCGTACGGCCTTATTACTTGGGATTACCCTGTCCCTGGATTACTGGAAAATGTTGTTGTTGTTGTTGTTGTTGTTGAATATAAAGCATAGAAATGTTATTTATCTGGTAGGCAGCATTTGATCCGTTCGTTGGCAGATGGGGGCGCTATCACATTTACTCTTAATGGACCAATGATGGGGCAGGCTCGTTGCCCATTAGTTAACATTAGCCGGTGGATAATAGTTAACTCCCCACCCCCACCCCCAATCCCCCGCCCCCTCCCCCTACGTACGTACTTTAACCCTTAAGACTAATTGGTTTAGCACTTGAAGCTATTGAGAATGGATATTCGATAATGAGATTTTAATACCCCCCCCCCTTTACATCAACATATGGAGAGGCCACCGATCCAGTCCTTATTTACTTATATATTGTGAAATTGATTTGATTTTTTTTTTTAATTCAAAGATTAAATGCTGGTGAAGGATCTGTGAATGATTTGTCGACATGACCTGTCAATGGATGTATTAATGAGAGGCGGGCGGCATTTCCCCTTTCTAATTTAACTGGTAAAGGTTACGATTAAAAAATTACCGTTTTTCTCGTAAATACACTGTGCGTCAATGAAAACGTAACATTTTGTTTCTACTTTGTTCTAATCTACCTTAATGATACTCTAATTTTTTAAACATTTAATATGAAATATCTTAAACATTTCTAAGTAAATTTAACACAAATACAAATCATTTTAATACAATTTAAATAAAATAAAGAAAAATATGTCGATTTTCAATTTAAAATTGTTCGGATAGTTCATCGTAAGTCATAATAGAATCAAAATTTTTTTTAATAAACTTAAAAATTTGAATGCATAAATTCCTTTAAATTAAAATTAAATATACAAATTAAACACTAGGTTATTTGTTTCAAAGGTTTTATTAATTAAAAATTAACACTTGATACGTATTTCGACAATTTCTTGTCATCATCAGAAGTAATTACATGTATTAGAATGTAATCACTTCTGATGATGACAAGAAATTGTCGAAATACGTATCAAGTGTTAATTTTTAATTAATAAAACCTTTGAAACAAATAACCTAGTGTTTAATTTGTATATTTAATTTTAATTTACAAAATGTTTCAACGAGAACAAACGGTCGAAAGTTTAAATCTCATAAATTCCTTATTATAATTTAGTCGTGACCTATCATTGGATTAAGTTAATAATTTAATTACCAAAAATAATAAATGAATGAGACTTTTGACTTGAGCAGTTTTTACACGTATAAGATCTTAAAAACTGCACCCCATCTTAAACGATATATTGACTGGCTAATGAACAGTCCATTTAAGCAGTGATTAAAAAAATTCCATCCTTTCCAAACAAGGCTCTATCTAGTTAAAGCCACGTGACTCAGATCAATCTAGCAACGTCGCATAAAATAAATCGCGTTTCACGCTTTTACTTGCATTTTTTCCAATTTGGCGATATTTTTTCTCGCAAATCGCCCGCCCATTGTGTCTAAACTGATTTGCATTACTCATATTGTAATATTATAAATTAAATACAACAGTAAGATCAACATAAGCAGCTGATAAATGCAGATCTATTGTATATATCACGTGAAAAATTACTCAAGTTCAAAGTCATTTGTTTATTATTTTTGGTAATTGAATTATTAACTTAATCCAATGATAGGTCACGGCTATATTATAATAATGAATTTATGCATTCAAATTTTTAATTTTAATAAAAAAATTTACCGCCTAATTCATAAAACCTTAAACAATGTTTTAAGACGATTTAAAAAGCATTTTAGCAAAAGCTTAATTCATAAACATATTTTAGGCCTAAAAACTAGTTTAAATTCCTATTTTAACTAAAATACCGAGACCCCTTGTTTAAGGCCATTTTTAAGTTAACCTAACCTCAAAATCTTCGATTATTTGGGAATTTCTCTCTATAATTTTTTTGTTTTTTAAGATCTTAAAATCTGTTAATATTATTAGTTACATTTGAGTTTCTATTTTGATAGGAATTCAAACATATTTAATTGATTGATATTTGATATTTAAACATATTTAATTTTCATTAAATCAAACTTGAATAATTATACAAATGTATTTTTATTTAGCTTATTTTTATGGCTTTTAATTGATTTAAATTCCTTTCAGTTCCTTTGGAGAATGCATTGAAACTGAAAAAAGGGGTGTGCTTATTAGTATCTAGTCCAAATGGAATTAAATGATTTATTGAAAAAGTAATATTTTGAAAAAACTAACCTCTGACATATTTCTTTTCACTTTGTCTGTTTTTCTTTATTCATGTTTAATTCTGTTGTTTATTCTGTTAGCTGTAGATGTGTTTTAATTTATGGACATAAGTATTTGCTGAAATAAATTGTTTTTTTTTATTATTTTTTTTTTTTTTTTTTTTTTTTAAACATTCACACTTTTTCTCATTCACACTCACACTCACACACACATTCACACAGTCTTTTCGGCAACTTAGGCCATATAAGACTTTGACGATAACTGTTGTAGAGAAAATATCTATTGTGGGTTGAGGCATTTCTATTTAAGCCATCTGGTATCCAAATGGCTTAAATAAAATCATCGGACTGCCTGGGTCCGAACCCGCGACGTTTGGTATAGGAGGGAGGCACGCTACTTACTACGCCAAACCCGGGGGCTTTTTTATTATTAAAATAAACCAAAAGCAGTGGCTATGTCAAAAATATTTACATTTTCTTCTTCAGTCAAATTTTGGCTTCTTTTTCTTATTTTCCCAAATTCAATATTCATTTAAATTACAATAATGTTGATTTGTCCAATTATTTGTATTAATTCTATAAGGAATTTATTAAGTACGATCAAAACAAATTAGTTTGACATATATTTCTTAATTCCCGGCAGATGTCAACTTAATGCAACGAATTTTGCAAAATGGCGGAGGTTTTTGCCATGTTAATTTGCTTAAATTTGATTTTAGTTAATGTACAGGTTAAATGTGTTTATGAATAGAAAGTTTACTAAAATACATATTATCATTTAACAGTTGATTAGTTAAAACGGTTTTCAAATGCTCTTTTATGAATTAGGCGGTTAGATTCTATTATGACTTACGGGGTACTATCCGAACAACCTTAATACAGAGAAATTTTTTATTAATAAACATAAAACCGAGTGTATTATTTTGTATTTTAAATTGTAATTATTCTTTGTAAGTTTTGAGTTAATAGCTTTTTCTCTCTAGAGCTACTGAAAAAAAAAATTTATTATCCCCAAGTGGCATTGATGGAAAGTGTAAAATGGTCTTAAACAGACAAAGAGACTTCTGAGAAGCTATTAGAGACAGAGATGAATAGAAACCACCTACCGAAGTGATTTTATAAACGTTAGAAAATAGATAGAATACTAGGCTTAAAAAAACGTTGGTCGGGGAGGGGAGGGGGGAACGTGAAAAAGAATTGTCCAATTTTTCGCACTCGTCAGCCTCGATTTTTCTCTTTCTCTCTCGCTCTACACGACAAGTAAACGAATGGATTTCTCACCCACCCCTCCCCCTCCAATGCGCGATGTATTCGTAACTAAGCATCCTGAAAAAAAAAAATAAATAAAAAAATAAATAAAAAACGCTCTCAAATTGGAGAAAAATAAATCAGTTGAGTTAAAGATAAATAAATAAATATTTAAAAAAAAAAAAGAGTAATTTTTTATTGAAAAATTTAATCCTCTATTAAAAAGAAGCTTTGCCCTCTGGACCCCCGCCAGTGTCGCGGGCCCGCCTCCTTTTTTTAACACTCACACTCTTTTCCCATTCACACTCACACACACAGTCTTTTCGGCAATTTAGGCCATTTAAGACTTTGACGATGACCGTTAATGATTAATATATATATTGGGGGTACAGGCATTCTTATTTAAGCCATTTGGTATCCAAATGGCTTAAATAAAATCATCGGGCTGCCTGGAGTCTGAACCCGCGACGTTCGGTATAGAAGGTAGGCACGCTACCAACTAGACCAAGCCCGTAGGCTCATCATTTCTTAATGGAGAAATAGTAACTTCAACAATTAAAAAATCAAAAAATTCGAGACGAAAACAATTGTCTTATAACCCCTAAATTCCTCGGGCTTGGTGTAGGGGTAAGCGTGCCTGGGGTCAGAACCCGCGACCTTTGGTAAAGGAGGTAGCACCCTTATCCCTACACTAAGCCTGAGGGCCGCCTTTTCTTAATTATGAAAAAAAAAATCTGGTGTGATTGGTCGCACAGCACACAACTTTTGATTGCCTTCGGCAATTTTTCTTAACTCTAAAGCCTTTTAAAGAGGCTATTTTAGAAGTAGCGCGTTTGTTGGTTATCATTAGAGACCGGATTTTAAGCAAAATGCTTATTGCTGAATTTTATAAGCAACCATTAGATATTTAATTTCTATACGAATTAGGAAAAACTAAGTGCATTGAGATTGCATTTTTTATGCTTTTTTTGCTTTTTTTGAGTTTTCATGCTTTTTTCCCCTTTCGTGCTTATTTGAACTTATTTTACGAATATTTATAATTTTTTTTTTTTTTTTTTTTTATTAAAAAACTTTTTTTTCCATTCACACACGCTTACACCAGGGACGTGTATACGGGAGGGGGGCGCCCCCCCCCCAAAAACCCCGCAGTGTGAAAAAATATAGCCCTGTAAAAAAATTTTTTTCCGCAGGGTGAAAAAATTTGGTTCCGCAAAAAAAAGATTTTTCGCAGGGAGGGGCGGAATAAATTTAGTTTATTTAAAAAAAAAATTTGTATACGCCATTGGTATGAGTAAAAATTGCTTATTAGATGCTTTTTTTCAACTTATATGCTTATTTAACAACTTTTTATTCAAGTTTTTTATGCTTTTTTAAGCACTTTTTTCCATTTTTTTATGCTTTTTTGTCCGGTCTCTAGTTATCATATAAACGAAAAAATCTGGTGTGATTGGTCGCACAGCACGCAACTTTCGATTACCTCCGGTAATCGAAAGTTGCCTTCTGTGCTTGTCACATCAGATTTTATTTCGTTTCCTTCGATATATTAGAATTCAAGATGTAAAATTTATAAGCATGGGAAAATATTTACCATGGCATTTCTCCTATCTTTCCTATGAAGTATAAGAGTAAAGTGAGCTTCGGAAGATTTCAATGGCAAAATGAGAATATACATTTTAAAAAGCATCTAAAAAATAATTGATTTTTGAATTTGAATCAAAATCGTTAGAGCGAATTTTGAGAAAATCGGAAAAAACTGAAAAATTACATCAGTAATTTAATAGTACTCTTTGGATGATTTTGATTATAAGTTTATTTTCACACCCTAGGCGGGTGTCTAACTTAAATATAAAATTTCAACCTCCTAGCTCAATTCCTTCATGCTTAAAATTGAACACACACACACACCCACACACACACAGACAGACCATGTCGCGAAAACAACTTTTTCTGGATTCAGGGGACCTCAAAACGTTAAGATCCATCAAAAACTCGACATCGAATTTTTGACATGAATCCAATACTTTCTCACTATATATAATTAACACATATAGAGGTAAGAGAAAATAAAAATTAATTTCATGAAGTGACTGCATCAGAATTAATTTTTAAAATAAATAGTTTCAATCAATCATTAAAATATGTTAAATACCATAATCAGATAATCATTAAAAATGAATATTAATATTCATTCATTCACTCTATAGAGATAATATTTAATATGGTACTTTTCAATTGTGTTCAATGACACAAAGAGGAGAGCAACAGCAGCGTCAACTCAACTCAACTCAAGTGATATGTAATAAAAATCTATATATATAAAAAATGAAATGGGAAAAATGTATGTATGTATGTAAATATGTATGTATATGTTCTATAGAAATCCACAATTTTCAATGAATCCATTTGAAATTAAGTACACATATAGTATATGGCTCTGGGAGTAACGTAGTAATAATTTGAATCTCTTAAATGTTTTGGAAAATTAATTATAATCAAATTTCTTCAATATGGGAACACAAAATCAACAAGTTGGCTAGAAATTAGAGAGCGTCCTTTATGCTGTGTGAACCAGCTTCCTACCTGACTAGGCGCTGTGAGAGGCGCTACGCAGCAGTTGAAAAACGAAGAGAGCACGCATATGGCTGACCCTTTAAACAGTCATAAACAGACCCTTTTGTGCTGTTCCCAATCGGTACCCTCGCCTCGCTTGAATATAAGATTCTTCCTTAACATCTTAACACTTGCATTGCAACAAGAAATATCCCAAATTGGGAATAAACTTGCTCGCTGAAGGCGAGCAGGGTCCAGGGGCGAGCCCTTGGCTAGGCGGAAAGCCCCGCCGAAGGCGGGGCTTGCGACTAGTACAAATATAAATATAATAATAATAAAAATAATAAAAATCCCATTGCCTGCCTGCCTGCCTGTCATGTAATCTAATGGAAATTATATCCCTCTCTCTCTCTCTCTCTCTTCTCTTCTATTTTGAATACATAAATGCTCTGCGTTGGTTTTGATTCAAAAAGCCTGGTGTGACTAGTCGCACAGCACACAAATTTCTCTTATTATTATTAGGGGAATTTTTAATTATAGACCACATTTTTATATTAATTACACTGGTCAACACGATTTTTGGGGTCTGGCTTCTTCATATGAAATTTTTGTTACTCCTACGCTAAAAATAAATATAAAAATAATTTTTTTGATCAAAGTTTGCTTTTGTAGAAACTAGAGCAATTTTTCGAATTTTTTACTAAGAAGACATTTTTATATCTCGTAAACTAAGCATATTTTGTGCACCATAGTACCATAAGAAGTTGTAGAGCATTAAATTTGCTACAATTTGGTTGTTAAAACGAATATGTAGACCCAATATTAACCGAGGTACGGCCGATCAAAGTTAGACCATATTTCTCGAATGTAAAACATAGAGAGATTCGTTAGCCCGTTTCTCGGTTAATATTGAGTTTACAAATTTGATTTATCAACCAAATTTTTAGCAAATTTAATACTCTACAATTTTGTATGGTACTATTGTGGACAAAATATGTTTAGTTTTCGAGATATAAGCGAGAAACTGAAAAAAGTCTCAAGTTTCTCGAAATATAAAACAAATAGAAACTTTGATCGGCCGTATCTCGGTTAATATTGGGTCTATAAATTCGTTTTATCAACCAAATTTTAGCATATTTTATGCTCTACAACTTTCTAATCTATTATGGCTCACAAAATATGCTTAGTTTACGAGATATAAGCGAAAAACTGAAAAAAGCACACAAATTTTGAGGTTTTTTTATTATTTTTTCAAACCCTGTACCAATTAAACAAAAGCAAAGTTTAAAAGCTAAAAATGGAAAGTTAAGTGTTTTTTGGTGACTAGAATCAGAATTCCAGCATTAGAACAGAAACCCAAAAAAAATCTTTTTTTGTTGACCTGTGTTATTTATTAAAAATATATAAATACTGTCCAACTTATTCTGCAGCCGTACTCAAGTACTGTGAGCTTATTTCGACTCTAGTGAACTGACTGTCATGTCCGTTACGTGCCTTTTTAATATACAACGACGTCAGCGCTATCTGTAGGCATTTATGTGAAATTAGATTCAAATTTTCCCGCCATTTTTCACTCATTCCCATGAAGTTAATCACAATCATCAAAGCAGGTGTTTACATAAAGAGCATGAAGCATTATAATAAGTTTTTTGAATTTGTATTGAAAAGCTAAAAAAGTACTTGTACTTTACAGATGTACTTTTTCAGTTTTTTTTTTTTTTTTTTTTTTTTGATTTTCTCAAAATTCGCAGCAACAATTTTGTTTAAAATTCAAAAATCAATTATTTTTTAGATGCTTTTGTACAAAAGCTTCGTGTTACGGGTCAGGAGGGTATTTAGTTTAAATATAAAATTACAACCTCCTAGAGATTATAAAATATTAAACTAATTGAGAATAAACATGTCTTACAAAACAGCTCAAAGTCAAGTTGTTCTACTTCCCCTTCCATTTGTTTTTTTTCTTTTTCTTTTCTTTTTTTTCTCTTGCTTTAATCCTTTCTCTTCGTTAAGCCAAGTGTTTCATCTTCCTCAGTAAAAAAAAAAAAACCGATGGATGGATCGGTTCTTAATCCATTATTGTAGCATCCTAGTATTAATTTCTCATTAGCCTTTATTGACTTGATATTAATTTAAAAAAATAGTAGAGTGAAGTAAATTAGATTTTTAATTTAAAAAAAAAAAGCTTTTAAACAATTCCATTTAATGATAAAAATTTTACTTTCCCTTATTTATATATATACACTGTGCGTCAACATTTTGTTACTACATAGAAGTGCATTGTTCTAATCTACCTTAATGATACTCTAATTTAAGAAACATTTAATGTGAAATATCTTAAACATTTCAAAGTAAATTTAACACAAATACAAATCATTTTAATACAATTTAAATAAAATAAAGGAAAATATGTCGATTTTCAATTTGAAGGACAAATAAACATAAATACGATATGTTTTGTTGGAGATTAATTTAAAATTTTGTTTTTATAAGAATTTTTAATAAAATAGACAAAGAAAAACTGAAATGAAAAAGATTATTTTAAAATTTTAGAAATTTAGCGTAAATAAAAATAAATTTCGACATTTTTGTCTTTATTTTATTTAAATTGTATTAAATTGATTTGTATTTGTGTTAAATTTACTTAGAAATGTATAAGATACTTGATATAAAATGTTTCTTAAATTAGAGTATCATTAAGGTAGATTAGAACAGGTCTTTTTAAAAAGAAACAAAGTGTTACGATTTGGTTTGATGCACAGTGTAATAATAAAATCACTATAACATATTTATATGCAAACTCCGTTAATTTATTCTAGCCGCCGGTCAAAGAACTCATTTTTTTGTTTAAGTATTCAACAAAATTGTTTGTTTGTTGTGTGGTTGTTTCACTACTTTTTAATAAAATCTGTTATTGAAAATTATTTTAATTTATGTCATCAACACTACTTTCAAATTTTGTTTATCATAAGGTTGAGTATTTTTTAACACTTGTCCTTTACCCCTCAGTACAGAGGCGTAACTACATTGACTGGCCCCCCCACTCAGGAACAAGAATGACGCTCCTTCCTGGAGGGGGACGTATATAGAAATTTTTTTCGGGGAGGAGGGGGGGCCGAAACGAATTTTTTGGGGAACCAAATTTTTTCCTTTTTTTAGGGACACGCTATTATTTCTGCCGTGCAAAAACTTTTTTTTGTGGAAATGAATTATTTGCACTCGGGTTTCTGCGCCCCTTGACTTGCTGCGCCCCCCCCCGCATTGCGGTGTCTTCGGGGGGTGTTATTTACGCCCCTGCCTCATTAAGATTTTACCATAATTAGTCAAAACATTGTGTAAAAATTGTGTGGTTTTATGGAACCACGATGCAAGTGAAACTTTTTTTTGGATCATAGGCGTTTAACTAAATTTTTTTTGAAAATTATTCAATTAAGGGTATTAAAATCGCGTTTTTAATCTTAACTTAATAATTGGAAAATGGGGGAAATCAATAGACGCATGTTAAAAACTGAGAATAATATTTATTTAGCTATTGAAGATTTGAATTATTTTAAATTGCTAAAAAATTATATTTTATCAATTTTAAAAATTGAATAATTAAATCTCACAATTATTTTTTTATAATCGTCATATATATTAAATTTCCAACTTTCGTATTTTTGTCGTCACGGCTTGTGACGTCATGGCTTATAGCGTCAAGGCCTTGACGTCACGGCTTATAACGCGATATGCTGATAGAAGAGCGAAAAAATTTGAGGGCATCAAATAAAAGTTTCACTTAAAAAAAAAATTGGTAAAAAATGGTGGCTAGAAAATTAATAATTGGAGTGGGAAAATATTCATTTTATCGACATGACGTTCACTTTAAAATTCAATTTTATTTTTATTATTTAAACATTTTTATCGTAAAAAAAAAAAAAAATAATAATAATAAATAAAATTGTAACTCTAGTTATATAATCTTTATTCCAGCTTCATTGAACATGTACGATGTTCTTCTATACAACTCAAACTAAGATAAATTCCCCTACCAAACGTAAAAATAGAAATCTTTGTATTTTGTGACTTGTTTGCTTCTTTGCTTGCTTGCTTGTTGACTGGATAGAGTGTATCGTTCGATTCTTTAAATGCTTTCAACTAACTGTTATGGATTCTTTTTTTTTTTACCTCCCCCCACGCCCCTGTTTTTTTATTGCAAAAATACCCAGTAATAAACATTTTAACTTTATCGAATTTGAAATGGGCTTTGGGAAATTTCTTTAAAGATTATTTCTATATATATGTATATATAACACTGTTCAAAATTTTCGAAAAAACTTCCTATACAATTATAGGACACCTGTTCATAAACTATTTATGAAGATATATGAGAAAGTTCAATTTGTTGCCAACCGAACAAGAAATTTCTTGTATATTTTTAAAATTAATTATTTTGGTAAAAATTGTTAATTTGAATTTTTATAGCTTAATTAAAAAAATGTTATTATAATGTAAATGAATTTCTGCAATGTTAATTTAATTAATTATTGTATATTATTGTGTTATTTGCTTTTTAAAATTTTTTGTAAATTTTATTATGCAATACTGTATTTGACAATTCAATATTCTTTACAGATCCCTATGGAAAATAAAGAAATGAAATGAAAAAAAAAAAAAAAAATGAAAACAACGTCTATTCGGGGGACCTCAAAACGTGTATATCTATCAAAATCTCGACATCGAAATTTTTTGACATGAATCCAATACTTTCTCTCTTTATATATTAACAAATTTAAAAACTTGAAAAGTACATCCGTAGTACTCAATGTTTCACAAAGACTCAATTGTAGTTTGTTTTGTACACCACAAAACTAAAATATTTAAAATTTGAAAGATATTGTCAAAGAGAATATTTAAAAACGATCAAAAAAAAAATCTATTTTTGTCATTTTTTCTAATTGTTTAGCTTTAATTGTTTAGATTTTTAATTATTGAACCTTTTTACTTTTATAAATGATCTTTAACAATTGATCATTGTTATTTATAAATTAATTAATAAATTCAAATGTTGATTGAAACATCATTGTTGTTGATATTATTGTTGTTTTCTAAGCTAAAAAAAAAAAAATATTTTCTTCTAAATAAGCAGAAAAAAAAAATCTTTAGAAGATTTTACCATTATTTTACAGTTATTTTTCCAACTCTTTTTAATTAAAGATTTTTTTTAAACCTCTCTAATGGATATTTTTTTTT